>JBBPBX010110254.1:0-10899 GCA_038048925.1 Garcialebias charrua | reverse complement strand
AGATTATTCAAACTGTTATATGTCAGTGATACATCATCCGATCTGTACCAGATTTATTGTGCGTCATCAAGAAGCAGTTCTACACGCATTGATATTGTTGTGTAAATTTTGACTCAATTGCGCCCCCTACATTATTTCTATAGTTGTATCTCAAAGATAGATCATCGGATTTGAACCAGATTTATTGTGCATCATCAGTGAGTCCTTGTGGACACATTGATAAGGTGGGCTAACATTTGACTCAAGTGCGCCCCCTACATTATTTCTATAGTTATATCTCATTGATACATCATCCGATCTGAACCAAATTTATTGTGAATAATCAGTGAGCCCTTGTGGACACATTGATATTGTGGTTTAACATATAACTCCATAGCGCCCCCTAGATTATTCAAACTGTTATATCTCAGTGAGACATCATCCGATCTGAACCAGATTTATTGTGTATCATCAGTGAGACCTTGTGGACACATTGATATTGTGGTTTAACATATAACTCCATAGCGCCCCCTAGATTATTCAAACTGTTATATCTCAGTGAGACATCATCCGATCTGAACCAGATTTATTGTGTATCATCAGTGAGACCTTGTGGACACATTGATATTGTGGTTTAACATGTGACTCCAGAGCGCCCCCTAGATTATTCAAACTGTTATATCTCAGTGAGACATCATCCGATCTGAACCAGATTTATTGTGCGTGTGCACCCCTGGTGCGGAGTAGACACGAGAGACTTCGAAATGGCGACCGAGCGGACGAGCTGGAGCTCGCGCGGTCGCCTCAATAAGGTCCGAGCGGCGCTAAGCTGCGAGGGCCTCAATGCTGCTTGCAGCTTTAATTATTATTATTTTTATTCTAGTCCCTCTTGAAGTGGCCTTTTGGGGGCTTTATCATATATGAAAACTCACCAAATTTGGCGGACTCGTCAGGACTGGTGAAAAATTACGTATTTTGGGGGCGTGGCAAAAATCGCACAGAAACGGCTCAAGAGCGCCCCCTAGAAAATTTCAAAATACCCTCCGCATTGACCTTATTTTGACGTAGAATCATGAAATTTGGTACACTTGTCCATCTCACCAAGATGCACAGAAAACCCTCTTGCACCAACGTTGTACGATAAATGGTAAGGCGGCCATTTTGGAACGATGACCAAATTTTCACCCCTTTTTGGCCGTTTACAGCCTCCGCATTTGAACGAACTCCTCCTATGAATTTCGCTCGATTTGGTTCAAACTTGGCCAGTTTCTTCATAAGGCACGGGGGAACAAACAATATCAAAATTGTGCGTTTTCATGAATGCTGAAGGGGCGGGGCCAGACGTCAAAGTTGGACATCTCGCCATGAAAAACGAAACGCTTACAGCTCTTACACGAAAAAAGTCTAATACATCAAACCTTCAGTTATTGACCCATATCCGGTCCCCCGCAAAACTGTATGGTCAAATCATGACATCACTTAAGCCACGCCCCCTGACAACAGGAAGTGTAAAGTTTTACATTGAACGGTCCATATCGGACCCCATTTACCTAATCCGCGTGGCATTGTGTCCAGTGACCGAAGACATGTTGGTGTAACAAGCATTCCAATACTGTTCGTTTTTGGTGGAGCATGTGGGCGTGGCGTAGTGGCGAAGTAAGACATAACGCCATCACCATACGTTTGGTTCTAAAATCCACAGATTTGATCCGAGGAGTACCAAAATCAGTATGATCGATCATTGCCCACCCCTTGAACAGGTGTTTATGCTAATTAGCAAATCGCTACAGAAACGGCTCAAGAGCGCCCCCTAGAAATATTCAAAATACCCTCCGCATTGACCTTAGTTTGACGTAGAATCATGAAATTTGGTACACTTGTCCAACTCACCAAGATGCACAGAAAACCCTCTGGCACCAATGTTGTACGATAAATGGTAAGGCGGCCATTTTGGAACGATGACCAAATTTTCACCCCTTTTTGGCCGTTTACAGCCTCTGCATTTCAACGAACTCCTCCTAGGGATTTCGCTCGATTTGATTCAAACTTGGCCAGTTTCTTTATAAGGCACGGGGGAACAAATGTTATCAAAACTGTGCGTTTTCATGCATGCTGAAGGGGCGGGGCCAGACCTCAAAGTTGGACATCTCGCCATGAAAAACGAAACGCTTACAGCTCTTACACGAAAACTGTCTAATACATCAAACCTTCAGTGATTGACCCACATCCGGTCCCCTGCAAAACTGTATGGTCAAATCATGACATCACTTAAGCCACGCCCCCTGACAACAGGAAGTGTAAAGTTTTACGTTGAACGGTCCATATCGGATCCCTGTTACCTAATCAGCGTGACATTGTATCCAGTCACCGAAGACATGTTGGTGTAACAAGCTTTCCAGCACTGTTCGTTTTGGGTGGAGCAAGTGGGCGTGGTGACGTGGCGAAGTAAGACGTAACGCCGTCACCATACGTTTGGTTCTAAACTCCACAGATTTGATCTGAGGAGTACCAAAATCATTATGATCGATCATTACCCACCCCTTGAACAGGTGTTTATGCTAATTAGCAAATACCCTCCATAGCGCCCCCTAGATTATTCAAACTGTTGTATCTCAGTGATACATCATCCGATCTGAACCAGATTTATTGTGCATCATCAGTGAGCCCTTGTGGACACATTGATATAGTGAGCTAACATTTGACTCAAGTGCGCCCCCTACATTATTTCTATAAATATATCTCAGTGATACATCATCCGATCTGAACCAGATTTATTGTGCATCATCAGTGAGCCCTTGTGGACACATTGATATGGTGGGCTAACATTTGACTCAAGTGCGCCCCCTACATTATTTCTATAGTTATATCTCAGTGATACATTATCCGATCTGAACCAGATTTATTGTGCATCATCAGTGAGCCCTTGTGGACACATTGATATGGTGGGCTAACATTTGACTCAAGTGCGCCCCCTACATTACTTCTATAGTTATATCTCAGTGATACATCATCCGATCTGAACCAGATTTATTGTGCATCATCAGTGAACACTTTGACACACATTGATAATGTTATGTAAATTTTTACTCCATAGCGCCCCCTATATTATTACTACAGTTATATCTCAGTGATACATTATCCGATCTGCACGAGATTTATTGTGCTTTATCAGTGAACACTTCGACACACATTGATAATGTTATGTAAATTTTTACTCTATAGCGCCCCCTATATTATTACTACAGTTATATCTTAGTGATACATTATCCGATCTGCACGAGATTTATTGTGATTCATCAGTGAACACTTCTACACACATTGATAATGGTATGTAAATTTTTACTCCATAGCGCCCCCTGTATTATTACTACAGTTATATCTTAGTGATACATTATCCGATCTGCACAAGATTTATTGTGCTTTATCAGTGAACACTTCGACACACATTGATAATGGTATGTAAATTTTTACTCCATAGCGCCCCCTATATTATTACTACAGTTATATCTTAGTGATACATTATCCGATCTGCACGAGATTTATTGTGATTCATCAGTGAACACTTCTACACACATTGATAATGGTATGTAAATTTTTACTCCACAGCGCCCCCTATATTATTACTACAGTTATATCTCAGTGATACATTATCCGATCTGTACGAGATTTATTGTGCTTTATCAGTGAACACGTCGACACACATTGATAATGGTATGTAAATTTTTACTCCATAGCGCCCCCTATATTATTACTACAGTTATATCTCAGTGATACATCATCCGATCTGAACCAGATTTATTGTGTATCATCAGTGAGACATTGTGGACACATTGATATTGTGGTTTAACATATGACTCCAGAGCGCCCCCTAGATTACTCAAACTGTTATATCTCAGTGAGACATCATCTGATCTGAACCAGATTTATTGTGTATCATCAATGAGCCCTTGTGGACACATTGACAAGGTGGGCTAAATTTGACTCAAGTGCGCCCCCTACATTATTTCTATAGTTATATCTCAGTGATACATCATCCGATCTGAACCAAATTTATTGTGAATAATCAGTGAGCCCTTGTGGACACATTGATATTGTGGTTTAACATATAACTCCATAGCG
This sequence comes from Garcialebias charrua, assembly GCA_038048925.1. Taxonomy (NCBI): domain Eukaryota; kingdom Metazoa; phylum Chordata; class Actinopteri; order Cyprinodontiformes; family Rivulidae; genus Garcialebias; species Garcialebias charrua. Next base: position 6,801 of record JBBPBX010110254.1, on the reverse strand, counting down.
CCCCCTAGATTATTCAAACTGTTATATCTCAGTGAGACATCATCCGATCTGAACCAGATTTATCGTGTATCATCAGTGAGACCTTGTGGACACATTGATATTGTGGTTTAACATGTGACTCCAGAGCGCCCCCTAGATTATTCAAACTGTTATATCTCAGTGAGACATCATCCGATCTGAACCAGATTTATTGTGCATCATCAGTGAGTCCTTGTGGACACATTGATAAGGTGGGCTAACATTTGACTCAAGTGCGCCCCCTACATTATTTCTATAGTTATATCTCAGTGATACATCATCCGATCTGAACCAGATTTACTGTGAATCATCATTGAGACATTGTGGACACATTGATATTGTGGTTTAACATATGACTCCAGAGCGCCCCCTAGATTATTCAAACTGTTATATCTCAGTGATACATCATCCGATCTGAACCAGATTTATTGTGCATCATCAGTGAGCCCTTGTGGACACATTGATATGGTGGGCTAACATTTAACTCAAGTGCGCCCCCTACATTATTTCTATAGTTATATCTCAGTGATACATCATCCGATCTGAACCAGATTTATTGTGCATCATCAGTGAGCCCTTGTGGACACATTGATTTTGTGATTTAACATATAACTCCATAGCGCCCCCTAGATTATTCAAACTGTTATATCTCAGTGAGACATCATCTGATCTGAACCAGATTTATTGTGCGTGTGCACCCCTGGTGCGGAGTAGACACGAGAGACTTCGAAATGGCGACCGAGCGGACGAGCTGGAGCTCGCGCGGTCGCCTCAATAAGGTCCGAGCGGCGCTAAGCTGCGAGGGCCTCAATGCTGCTTGCAGCTTTAATTATTATTATTTTTTTTATTTTTCTTCCCCCCAAAGAAGTGGCCTTTTGGAGGCTTTATCATATACGAAAACTCACCAAATTTGGCGGACTCGTCAGGACTGGTGAAAAATTACGTATTTTGGGGGCGTGGCAAAAATCGCCACAGAAACGGCTCAAGAGCGCCCCCTAGAAATTTTCAAAATACCCTCCGCATTGACCTTAGTTTGACGTAGAATCATGAAATTTGGTACACTTGTCCAACTCACCAAGATGCACAGAAAACCCTCTGGCACCAATGTTGTACAATAAATGGTAAGGCGGCCATTTTGGAACGATGACCAAATTTTCACCCCTTTTTGGCCGTTTACAGCCTCCGCATTTGAACGAACTCCTCCTATGAATTTCGCTCGATTTGGTTCAAACTTGGCCAGTTTCTTCATAAGGCACGGGGGAACAAACGATATCAAAATTGTGCGTTTTCATGAATGCTGAAGGGGCGGGGCCAGACGTCAAAGTTGGACATCTCGCCATGAAAAACGAAACGCTTACAGCTCTTACACGAAAAAAGTCTAATACATCAAACCTTCAGTTATTGACCCACATCCGGTCCCCCGCAAAACTGTATGGTCAAATCATGACATCACTTAAGCCACGCCCCCTGACAACAGGAAGTGTAAAGTTTTACGTTGAACGGTCCATATCGGACCCCTGTTACCTAATCAGCGTGGCATTGTGTCCAGTGACCGAAGACATGTTGGTGTAACAAGCATTCCAATACTGTTCGTTTTTGGTGGAGCATGTGGGCGTGGCGACGTGGCGAAGTAAGACATAACGCCATCACCATACGTTTGGTTCTAAAATCCACAGATTTGATCCGAGGAGTACCAAAATCAGTATGATCGATCATTGCCCACCCCTTGAACAGGTGTTTATGCTAATTAGCAAATCGCTACAGAAACGGCTCAAGAGCGCCCCCTAGAAATATTCAAAATACCCTCTGCATTGACCTTAGTTTGACGTAGAATCATGAAATTTGGTACACTTGTCCAACTCACCAAGATGCACAGAAAACCCTCTGGCACCAATGTTGTACGATAAATGGTAAGGCGGCCATTTTGGAACGATGACCAAATTTTCACCCCTTTTTGGCCGTTTACAGCCTCTGCATTTCAACGAACTCCTCCTAGGGATTTCGCTCGATTTGATTCAAACTTGGCCAGTTTCATTATAAGGCACGGGGGAACAAATGTTATCAAAACTGTGCGTTTTCATGCATGCTGAAGGGGCGGGGCCAGACCTCAAAATTGGACATCTCGCCATGAAAAACGAAACGCTTACAGCTCTTACACGAAAACTGTCTATTACATCAAACCTTCAGTGATTGACCCACATCCGGTCCCCTGCAAAACTGTATGGTCAAATCATGACATCACTTAAGCCACGCCCCCTGACAACAGGAAGTGTAAAGTTTTACGTTGAACGGTCCATATCGGATCCCTGTTACCTAATCAGCGTGACATTGTATCCAGTCACCGAAGACATGTTGGTGTAACAAGCTTTCCAGCACTGTTCGTTTTGGGTGGAGCAAGTGGGCGTGGTGACGTGGCGAAGTAAGACGTAACGCCGTCACCATACGTTTGGTTCTAAACTCCACAGATTTGATCTGAGGAGTACCAAAATCATTATGATCGATCATTACCCACCCCTTGAACAGGTGTTTATGCTAATTAGCAAATAGCCTCCATAGCGCCCCCTAGATTATTCAAACTGTTGTATCTCAGTGATACATCATCCGATCTGAACCAGATTTATTGTGCATCATCAGTGAGCCCTTGTGGACACATTGATATGGTGGGCTAACATTTGACTCAAGTGCGCCCCCTACATTATTTCTATAGTTATATCTCAGTGATACATCATCCGATCTGAACCAGATTTATTGTGCATCATCAGTGAGCCCTTGTGGACACATTGATATGGTGGGCTAACATTTGACTCAAGTGCGCCCCCTACATTATTTCTATAGTTATATCTCAGTGATACATCATCCGATCTGAACCAGATTTATTGTGCATCATCAGTGAGCCCTTGTGGACACATTGATATGGTGGGCTAACATATGACTCCAGAGCGCCCCCTAGATTATTCAAACTGTTATATCTCAGTGATACATCATCCGATCTGAACCAGATTTATTGTGCATCATCAGTGAGCCCTTGTGGACACATTGATATGGTGGGCTAACATTTGACTCAAGTGCGCCCCCTACATTACTTCTATAGTTATATCTCAGTGATACATCATCTGATCTGAACCAGATTTATTGTGCATCATCAGTGAGACCTTGTGGACACATTGATATTGTGGTTCAACATATGACTCCAGAGCGCCCCCTAGATTATTCAAACTGTTATATCTCAGTGATACATCATCCGATCTGAACCAGATTTATTGTGCTTTATCAGTGAACACTTCGACACACATTGATAATGGTATGTAAATTTTTACTCCATAGCGCCCCCTATATTATTACTACAGTTATATCTTAGTGATACATTATCCGATCTGCACGAGATTTATTGTGATTCATCAGTGAACACTTCTACACACATTGATAATGGTATGTAAATTTTTACTCCATAGCGCCCCCTGTATTATTACTACAGTTATATCTTAGTGATACATTATCCGATCTGCACAAGATTTATTGTGCTTTATCAGTGAACACTTCGACACACATTGATAATGGTATGTAAATTTTTACTCCATAGCGCCCCCTATATTATTACTACAGTTATATCTTAGTGATACATTATCCGATCTGCACGAGATTTATTGTGATTCATCAGTGAACACTTCTACACACATTGATAATGGTATGTAAATTTTTACTCCATAGCGCCCCCTATATTATTACTACAGTTATATCTCAGTGATACATTATCCGATCTGCACGAGATTTATTGTGCTTTATCAGTGAACACTTCGACACACATTGATAATGGTATGTAAATTTTTACTCCATAGCGCCCCCTATATTATTACTACAGTTATATCTTAGTGATACATTATCCGATCTGCACGAGATTTATTGTGCTTTATCAGTGAACACTTCGACACACATTGATAATGGTATGTAAATTTTTACTCCATAGCGCCCCCTATATTATTACTACAGTTATATCTCAGTGATACATCATCCGATCTGAACCAGATTTATTGTGCATCATCAGTGAGCCCTTGTGGACACATTGATATGGTGGGCTAACATTTGACTCAAGTGCGCCCCCTACATTATTTCTATAGTTATATCTCAGTGATACATCATCCGATCTGAACCAGATTTATTGTGCTTTATCAGTGAACACTTCGACACACATTGATAATGGTATGTAAAGTTTTACTCCATAGCGCCCCCTATATTATTACTACAGTTATATCTTAGTGATACATTATCCGATCTGCACGAGATTTATTGTGCTTTATCAGTGAACACTTCGACACACATTGATAATGGTATGTAAATTTTTACTCCATAGCGCCCCCTATATTATTACTACAGTTATATCTTAGTGATACATTATCCGATCTGCACGAGATTTATTGTGATTCATCAGTGAACACTTCTACACACATTGATAATGGTATGTAAATTTTTACTCCATAGCGCCCCCTGTATTATTACTACAGTTATATCTCAGTGATACATCATCCGATCTGAACCAGATTTATTGTGTATCATCAGTGAGACCTTGTGGACACATTGATATTGTTGTTTAACATATGACTCCAGAGCGCCCCCTAGATTATTCAAACTGTTATATCTCAGTGATACATCATCCGATCTGAACCAGATTTATTGTGCATCATCAGTGAGCCCTTGTGGACACATTGATATGGTGGGCTAACATTTGACTCAAGTGCGCCCCCTACATTATTTCTATAGTTATATCTCAGTGATACATCATCCGATCTGAACCAAATTTATTGTGAATAATCAGTGAGCCCTTGTGGACACATTGATAATGTGGTTTAACATATAACTCCATAGCGCCCCCTAGATTATTCAAACTGTTATATCTCAGTGAGACATCATCCGATCTGAACCAGATTTATTGTGTATCATCAGTGAGACCTTGTGGACACATTGATATTGTGGTTTAACATGTGACTCCAGAGCGCCCCCTAGATTATTCAAACTGTTATATCTCAGTGAGACATCATCCGATCTGAACCAGATTTATTGTGCGTGTGCACCCCTGGTGCGGAGTAGACACGAGAGACTTCGAAATGGCGACCGAGCGGACGAGCTGGAGCTCGCGCGGTCGCCTCAATAAGGTCCGAGCGGCGCTAAGCTGCGAGGGCCTCAATGCTGCTTGCAGCTTTAATTATTATTTTTTTTTTTTTATTCTAGTCCCTCTTTAAGTGGCCTTTTGGGGGCTTTATCATATACGAAAACTCACCAAATTTGGCGGACTCGTCAGGACTGGTGAAAAATTACGTATTTTGGGGGCGTGGCAAAAATCGCCACAGAAACGGCTCAAGAGCGCCCCCTAGAAATTTTCAAAATACCCTCCGCATTGACCTTAGTTTGACGTAGAATCATGAAATTTGGTACACTTGTCCAACTCACCAAGATGCACAGAAAACCCTCTGGCACCAATGTTGTACAATAAATGGTAAGGCGGCCATTTTGGAACGATGACCAAATTTTCACCCCTTTTTGGCCGTTTACAGCCTCCGCATTTGAACGAACTCCTCCTATGAATTTCGCTCGATTTGGTTCAAACTTGGCCAGTTTCTTCATAAGGCACGGGGGAACAAACGATATCAAAATTGTGCGTTTTCATGAATGCTGAAGGGGCGGGGCCAGACGTCAAAGTTGGACATCTCGCCATGAAAAACGAAACGCTTACAGCTCTTACACGAAAAAAGTCTAATACATCAAACCTTCAGTTATTGACCCACATCCGGTCCCCCGCAAAACTGTATGGTCAAATCATGACATCACTTAAGCCACGCCCCCTGACAACAGGAAGTGTAAAGTTTTACGTTGAACGGTCCATATCGGACCCCTGTTACCTAATCAGCGTGGCATTGTGTCCAGTGACCGAAGACATGTTGGTGTAACAAGCATTCCAATACTGTTCGTTTTTGGTGGAGCATGTGGGCGTGGCGACGTGGCGAAGTAAGACATAACGCCATCACCATACGTTTGGTTCTAAAATCCACAGATTTGATCCGAGGAGTACCAAAATCAGTATGATCGATCATTGCCCACCCCTTGAACAGGTGTTTATGCTAATTAGCAAATCGCTACAGAAACGGCTCAAGAGCGCCCCCTAGAAATATTCAAAATACCCTCCGCATTGACCTTAGTTTGACGTAGAATCATGAAATTTGGTACACTTGTCCAACTCACCAAGATGCACAGAAAACCCTCTGGCACCAATGTTGTACGATAAATGGTAAGGCGGCCATTTTGGAACGATGACCAAATTTTCACCCCTTTTTGGCCGTTTACAGCCTCTGCATTTCAACGAACTCCTCCTAGGGATTTCGCTCGATTTGATTCAAACTTGGCCAGTTTCTTTATAAGGCACGGGGGAACAAATGTTATCAAAACTGTGCGTTTTCATGCATGCTGAAGGGGCGGGGCCAGACCTCAAAGTTGGACATCTCGCCATGAAAAACGAAACGCTTATAGCTCTTACACGAAAACTGTCTAATACATCAAACCTTCAGTGATTGACCCACATCCGGTCCCCTGCAAAACTGTATGGTCAAATCATGACATCACTTAAGCCACGCCCCCTGACAACAGGAAGTGTAAAGTTTTACGTTGAACGGTCCATATCGGATCCCTGTTACCTAATCAGCGTGACATTGTATCCAGTCACCGAAGACATGTTGGTGTAACAAGCTTTCCAGCACTGTTCGTTTTGGGTGGAGCAAGTGGGCGTGGTGACGTGGC
>JBBPBX010110252.1:0-10899 GCA_038048925.1 Garcialebias charrua | reverse complement strand
AAAACTAGCCCTTTTGTTGTTATAAGAACAAATAAAATTCAGTTTAAAGTTAGTTTTGATCAAAGCTTGGAAGAGCCACTGCTGAGGGACCAAAGAGCCGCATTTGGCTCCAGAGCCGCAGGTTGCAGACCCCTGCACTAGCCCAACAAAGTCCAGGACCCCTTACATTTTAAGACAGGTTTACAAGAAATCTAAAATAACTACCTATCAGCCTCTTTCAAACCAGTTATGTGATCACAATCTGATAGGCCTACCTTTGTGCTGGACGGATTTTTCATGCAGACGGACATCGTTCCTTCCCCCATGAGAGACACTAAAGTCGCAGTTACAAATCTTACAAAACGCGTAATTGTGCCCCACCCTACTCTTCTTTAGGAAAGTAAATTCGCTGTCCCATTTTTCAAGATATTTACACGAAGTCTTAACTTTTTTGGCAGGACGCCTTCTCTCTCGTTAGTTACATTCATCCATCTCTGTGTTTTTCCGGGTTTGTGTTCCCCGCTGCCAGCAGTAACATCGCGAGAACTGCCACCGAGGCTACTGCAGGGGGCAGTTCTCGCGAGGCTAGTGACAGAGGCAGGGAGTGCTGGAGGGGGGAGGAGGAGGGGAGAACCGAACGGCAGCTTTGAAGGCAGAGAGAGAGAGCAGTCTCTCACCTGCTGAAATGCGCTCCTCCTCGCGCGCACCTCCAGTTAATCCGGGAGCTTGAAATGAATGATGCCTTTTTTTGGGGGGGGGTTAATATCACTCACTGGATCCAATTATTGAGGGGGTTAAATCCCCCCCATCCCCCGTGTAAATTATGCCTATGGATCAGAGAACCCAATTTCTGAGAGCTTATGACACAAGATGTTATGATCCTCCTTAGCCTCCTTGGTAAGGTCTATTCAGGGGTACTGGAGAACAAGTTCGATCGTTGGTCGAACCTCAGATCCAGCAGAAACAATGCAGGTTCCATCCTGGCTGTGGAACACTGGACCAGCTCTTTATCCTCACTAGGGTCCTCAAGTGGTCTTGGGAGTTTGCCCATCTAGTCTACATGTGCTTTGTGGACTTGGCAAAGGCGTTCAACTGTGTTCCTCGAGGTACACTGTGGGGGGTGATCTGTGAGTATGGGATTGAGGGCCTGACGGCGGTTTTACGTCGTAAACAAATATTGGATGGACGGACGGACGGAGGTAGGCCACGTACAGCAAGCTACTGTAGTTAGCCAGCTAGCTCCCTTTATGTGAATGGAGCCTGCTAGGGAGGAGGGAGACGATTCAACTTGCTCCTTCGTCTTTAAACAGAGGTTGACAGTGGTTTTACAACGGAATATGGCAGATGGACGGCAGATGGACCAAGCTTATGGCGGTATTACGTCGTAAACAAATATTGGAAGGACGGACGGAGGTAGGCCACCTACAGCAAGCTACTGTAGTTAGCCAGCTAGCTCCCTTTATGTGAATGGAGCCTGCTAGGTAGGAGGGAGACGATTCAACTTGCTCCTTCATCTTTAAAAACTGTGTTAGGATAGGCTAAGTGCTTGGTAACTGTACAGTACTGTACATGTTTTTTTTAAAATATGTTCCGACTTACGTCGAGATTCGCTTTATGATGCCGCGTAGGAACGGAACTCCGTCGTAAGTCAAGGACTTACGACGGACTTGCAATTGTATCCTGACTCTCTAAAGATGTTCAGAACACTACAGTCTCTTATCTGTTCTTCTGTTGATGACGTATTTTTCCCCAGAGGATTTTCAGTCTTCATGTTGTTTTATTTAACAATCTTTGACTGAGGCTACTATCACGTCCTGGCAATGCCTCATCTAAAACAGGTGTCTCTGCTGATATCAATGTTTGCATGTGAAAGTAATCAACGAACATTGGCATCCTTCCTCTTTTTTGATAACTTTTTTTTTTATTCTTCAGGCCATCGTGTTTTATTTTACGATTCCTGTCAGTTGTGTACTGAAAACAGAAAGCTTGTTCTCTCTAGTCTCAAAACTGTTTGAATATTCTCCTGTAAAGTCACAAAGCCACTTTTAAAAGTTCATTTTGACCTTTTAAAGTAGTTCTTATGCAAAACAGCATCTTAAGTTTCTTTGTCCTATAATGTTCTATTATATTTTTGAATACACACAATAGCTAATCATACATTTACTTAAAAATGAGAAATTAAACTGAAACATCCATTACTTTGGGCAGATTTTTTTTTTTTTTTTTTTTACAAATTAGCCCTTGGATTGAAAGCCCTAGGGCAAAACGTTTTCTGTTACAAATAAAGTCCAGTGGTTTTTGTATTGAACGCTTTTCTGATAGCCCTTGGATTATGTGCTGTTGACAGAAATAGAAATGTTTTCGCAGGGTAACTTTTAATAGGTTATACACAAGGAACGAGTCAGTGCTTCAAGTCAACCTCTCCTCCTGGAGAACTGTACTGTATTCACATTCTTGGCATGAAGTCAAGCTCAAGGTGGGATATAAGGTTCGACAAAGTTGTCACGTCGCGTCATCGTAATTCTCATGGATATGTATCACTCTGCCAAGTCAAGGTTGTCTGACCAGCTCAGGAGCATTAGGATGCTACCACACACTGCAAGGTGGAGGAAAATATAATTTGTCCTCTGGGAACAGGACTGGAATTTAACATTTGGAAATATTAATACAGTAGTGCATTGTCCATCCATCCATTTTCTTTATGTGCTTCGCTTTTGTAGGTCGCAGAGAGCTGGTGCCTATCTCCAACAGTCACCATGTGAGAGGCAGGGGACACCTGGACAGGTAGCAAGTCCATCACAGGGACACAGAGACAAGACTCGCACTTTCACCCAGACCTAGGGACAGTTTAGAATTATCCATTAACCTAACGTGTATGTTTTTGGTCTGTAGGAGGGAGTTGGAGCACCTGGAGAAAGCCCTTGTGTGTACAGGGAGAACATGTAAAATACACATAGAAGGACCAGGAGGTGAACCTGAGAATTTCTTTGGTGTGAGGAGACAGCATGTTCCACTGTGTCACACTAGTGAAGTGCATAAATTACCAGAAAAAAAAAAAAAAAAAAAAAGGCAGCAAATTGCAGTGGAAGTGTCATTAGAACTGTTGTCTCAGTGAGAAGGTTGCAGGATCACCTGCCTTTCTGGGTGGAGTTTGAATATTCTCTCCGTTCATGTGTGCATTTTCTCCGGGTAATCCAGTTTCCTCCCACAGACCAAAAACATGCATGTTAGGGCTGACTGGTAACAATTGTCTCTAGGTGTGAGTGAGAGAGTGAATGTTTGTCTCATTTGTCTGTGTGTGTGTGTCCCTGTGATGGACTGGAGACCTGTCCAAGGTGTCCCCTGCCACTCGTACAGTGACTGCTGGATATGGGCACCAGTGACCCCCTGCGACTCGATAAGGATGAAGCAATTAGAGTTGATGGATAGATTTAAATAACAGTTTATATCTTTAACACTTACAATTCAGGATGCAGATTTATCAAGAAAACGCTCCTGGGAGGTTGATGCTAAAACCCAAGATAAATAATATTTCATGGAGGTATTTTATTCTTACCACACATTTTCTTGTTGAAATACCAAATATAATGAAGTAGTACAGTCATGATAAAAGGTGTTTCTGACCTTTGCAGACTAATTTTTTTTATAAGTTCCTAATACTAAAACAGTTACTGTATTCAGATGTTACAATGCTTCTAAACAACACAACCACTTTTTTGTTATTTTTGCATCTTTTTACAGAATGCCTGTTGTTTGATATTCATTATAGCTCACTAGCATAAACGGAATGTGATGTCATTTCCTGTGTCTGTTAGCAAAATATCTCATTACTCGGCAGATCCATTTTAATGAAACTCTCAGGATGTAATCATTCAGTGGTCATCTATAACTAAATACCTTGAGTCAACCTGAATCAAGATGGCTCCCACAGCTAATAGACTTTAGCAAACACAAAATCCCAGCATGTCAGTGGAACTCACATTCTTTGAAGGGATGTTTCTTTTTCTATTTTTTTGAATGACCTAAAGCTCTAATTAAGTAAGTAAGTAAACTTTATTTATATAGCACCTTTCACAGACATAAAAATCACAAAGTGCTTTACAAAAAGGAATACACATACTAAAAGCATAATAAAGTCATGAACTCTGAAAGTGCTGTACAAAAAGGATAATTAGGATCTGAACATATGAGTGCAACAGAAATCTTTAGCCTTGACATTTAGAATAAAGTGTAAAGGCTAAAGCTGCTCGCTGCAATAGAGGTTTAAAGTATAAACATCCTTTTCCATCTTAGTGACATCACATCTAATGCTTTCTTTGTCTCTAACCTTGACTAACAAAGTTTTCTGTAGAAAATGACTAAAAATCCCATTGTTGTTAGTAAAAAAAAAGGAATGCATTTTATCCTAAATTAAACTGTAAAATCTCATTGTGTGATTAAAAGATTTATTCCATTGGTCTTAATGACACCTACACTATGCTTGTTCATGGCAGCGTAGGAGTGACAGAAAACAATCTCTGTGAAATTAATTTCTCTGTGCTGTACCTTTTGAGTAATAAGGTGTAGGCTGAGACAGCAGGAAGGTGTCCAGAAGCTACACACATTAAAATACCTGCACTCATCTGGCAGCGTCTGATAAAAAATAAAAACAACTATAAATACTGCAGTCTAAGGGGAGAGCTTATGTATGAAGAAGAAAAGAGCTGCTGTTCCTGTGCAAAAATGTACTTTTAATTTCCAAACACTACGGTCTATTGTAAAGAGTTTGTTCCAAAACTGTGCAGTCAGAAAATGTGACGATGCGTTTCAAACTGTGACCCGGGCCACCAAGTTATTTTGCAGATTGCCTGAATTAACTACAAAATATAGTCTTCTATAAAGTTCTTTCATATAAAGTACAACTAAAGACACTCGCAAAGTCTTAATATGCTGAGATGAATCGCTTTAAACACAGCACATTTATTATCACACACCATTTTTGTTGGCAGGCTTTCATGTACGTGTGTGTTCTGTTAGCAAGAGTCAAATCAATCTAGATTTAACTTCAAAGGGTAATGAGTTCTTTTTAAAATGACTCAATTCAAGATGGATACAGCAAAGTATTTTTTACAGATATTATCAGATAAATCCTATTAAGATCACACGTCTCTTTTGCAATGAAGGCCTGAGAAAATATTGAGCTAAAAATTGGTGTGGTAGTAGATTAGTCTTCTGCACTGACCTTTATTTTAAATTATAGCATTAACTTTTGGAGTCGACTTTATTTACCTGTTGGCAAACTATCTCGAACCACTGCACAGAAAGAAAAAAAAACATTATCACTGATCGTTCATCTACCACTTATTAAATTTTGAAATCAACGCGATTCAAAAGTGTTCAAATATCACATGTTGCGATATGTTTCAAGACTGAAACAAAATAGCTTCGCATATGTCAGTTTCTTATCATAAGATGATCTTCCGTTAAATGTCTGGTATGAAAGGCGAGCGATATGCAATCCTTTAAGAAAAAACTAGGCATTCACCATCTTGGATGTTTTACCCTTTTATTGCTAGTATAAATCTGTCATGGTTAATATGAACTGTAAACCCTTTTCAATGACAAAGCAAAATCTAATTTCAACAAAGGAATTACCAATTGAATAAAAATAGGCCATTTAAGGTGCTTGTACAACATACTGATGTGAAAAAGAACTGAATAAATATTCACTCTCTTCACATCAGTAACTCCTTCAGAGTGGTCACAAGTGTCCTGGTGGTCTTCCACATTATTATTCTTGAACAGTCACTCAGTATGAGGTTGACCTGCTCTCGGTACATGTCCCATATCACTGTCCTATTGATGATAGATTTACAAAAAACTCCTGGGGATCTTTAGGGTCTTGAAATCTTTTTGAACCCAACTCCCGACTTGTACTTTTCAATTGTTTTTCTGAGTTACTGGGAGTGTTGTTTATGGTGGCCAGGAATACTAAATAACCAGTGAATGGACCTTTCAGACTCTGGTGTTCCTTCTTACATAGCAAAAACCTGAGACTCATTGACTTCCCCTCAGGTAATCCCATTTTACTAATCGTTAGATTATGATCACCAGTAAGAATATTGCCTGGACCACAGTTAAATTAGGACAATCACTTTAAAGAGAGGTTAATATTTATATACCGCATTCATACAAGTTGCTTCGGAGTATAAGCCACATTTATTTAGAAGTGTATGTCACAAAATGCAAGAACAGACATTTAACCTGAAAGAACAATAACACAAAGAACATACCTGGGATCCTGAACAGGCTTAATTAACATACTGTAACAAGCCAATGAGTCTGACAAGCAAGTTACCATCCTCTGTGCCGCTTCTGAACATCTCCGCCAACTCCGCAGGAAGATGGCGGTACTGTTGTAGTACTTGAGACCAGTCTAGGTCTTGTGACCTTTGATGGTCTCGGTCTCATCTCGACCGCATTTAGTCTCAGTCTTGTCTCAGTCTTCAACATTGAGAACTTGGGATTTTATTTCAAAACCAGTCAAGACCACAACAGTGGAAATATCACTAAACTGCCAGAATACTGTATTGTCCAGTTTATTTGTTAACATCTTTGCTTTTATTGGATGCAAAATGTACTGATTCAAATCCAAGCGATAACATGATTCATTGCTAAATAGGTTTTTGTTACTGCTGTCATGACCACCCTCTTTCACTTGCATGCGTCACTCCCAGTGTGGCCAGATTGGGCGGTTTAGTGCCAACTGGTCAGTTTTCATTCTGATTTGCTGAGAACTCTGGGATTTGGTACCTGGATTATTGAGCATGAACTTTCTTGCCTTGAACCACTTTGGCTGTGGCTGCCGGCCTGGGAGGAGTCGACGAGGGACAGGACGGACCCCAGAAACCATCTTGGCTCCAGCAAACTGGTTGGTCCACTTAAGGTGTTTACTGCTTGGTGGGGAAACGGTTTGCTGGAACTCCTCTGACTGATCAAGCCCTCCGGATGGAGGGTGAAACGTTTCTATAAAAGAGAAACTGTGCAGATGACCCGACTGAGAATTATTGGATTTGGTACCTGGATTATTGAGCATGAACTTTCTTAACTCTGGGAAGATTTTTGTTGGATTGTTGTGTTTTGCCATATATTGTTAAATTACCTTGGTTTATACTGATGTGTGTTCATGTTCAAACAGTAAATATACTGTAACAATATATTGATTGGGCAGATTTTTATTTGATTGTTGCATTTCGCCACATACTGTTAAATTATCTTGGTTTGTACTGATGTGCGTTCATGTTCAAACAGTAAATATACTGTAACAATATATTGATTGGGCAGATTTTTGTGTGATGTGGTGGTTTTTAACAGATTTTTGGGCAAGAAAACCTTGACTATCTGGCAACACTGGTCACTCCAAGAAAGTGAGAAGTGATTGTCTGGGCGTGGGAAATAATGTCTGCCATATCATTAGTTATAAAATTTGGCTATTTAAATCACAAAGAACTTGTAACTAATATCGATTTATGTAACTTTTTAGATGTATTTCTACTAACTTACTGAAACCACTGTGCAACTGTATGGTTATCCATGGTCTTAGAGTTTGGACTTATGAAGAGTGTTTTGCCACTGCAGTTTTTTTAGGCTGTCATGTGATGAAACTGCTTCTAATTTAACAGTGTAATTTTATTGTTGAATCACATGTAGTTAGGCCACTAAATGTCTGATTTCTTTATGTAGTTTTGGAAATGTATAAAAGCTGATGTATTCATTCAAAAACAAACTTATAGTTGCAGTATGTAACTTTTATAAAAAATATTTTATAACATTTAGTATTTTATTAATTTTATTTGAGGTTTTGGTCTCGACGTGGTCTCGGACCCTAAATGTCTTGATCTTGTCTTAGTCTCGGTACACTCTGGTCTTGATCGTGACTTGGTCTTGGGTTAGATGGGGGGGGGGGGAGTTGTTGTTGTTTAGTAGAATTTTTTTTTAAACAAAACTTTATTTACACAAGTTAACACAACAGTGATTAAAAAAGTGATCAGGACAAGCTTAAGAGGAACATCATGTAATTGTCAAAAGCCTAAAAGGCTCTCTCGTGGCTGCAAATAAATGGTAATGTTAACTCTTTGGTTCATGTCTGTATGAATGTACATTTAATGTGTCCGTCAAAACATGCATCATGAATAGGGGGGGGAAGTATATAAGTCACTTGGTACTAGGGCTGTGCAATATGACGATATATATTGTGGGGACGATAGAAACGTGTCTATCGTGCTACTTTCCTTCTATCGTCTCTATCGTGATAAATAAGAATAAAAAAATAACTGTCGCAAAGAAGCTTCATATTGTGGTTTTGCGAGATGACGGCGCGGCTTTATGTTTGACGCACGCGCGGGTTTGCGACACATGCTTTACGTGGTTAAACTCGAGAGCAACAGAGACGCAGGCGCATGAAGCCGGTGTCTCAACCATAGATCTCAACAAGGAGAAAACAGCTGCACAGGCAGCCCAAGAAGAATAACTTTTACCAAAAAGAGGGGGAAGCTCACCTTGTTAGCTTCCATTATTTCGCTCCGCTGAAACTCGGAGACAAAATGGGTCCAGAGGACACGAACCCAGAGTCCAACCGAGTCCGAACTCGGGTCCAGTTAACCAATACAAAACAGACCAGAGACACAACAGAACCGCAATCAAACGCAACGTTTTCTCTTTTCTGTTTCTTGCTTTGTTTACTCAAACTTCAGAGCGGATTTCTTCTTCGTGAGTTTCATTAGCAGCTGTTGTTTTACCGCCACCTGCAGGAAAAATTTGGACCAAAGTAGAAAAGGAGTTGTTTGTTTGTTTGTTTGTTAGTTTATTCATTTTATAAAATGAAATACAACAATTAACGTATTCATAATAGAAAAAAATAATAAAATGAAAGGTAGCAGATGAAGAATAAATCTTATTAAATCTGCTCCTTATTCATCTAATAACAGTTCAAACAATATTTTCTATAATAACAAAATAAGTAAATAACTCAGTCAATTTTCAATTCACATATATCACACATTAAATTAGATTCATTTATATTTTTTTAGCAATTCATTTTTTACCAGTTTCTTAAATACAAGGAATGATTTGGCTTCCTTAACATTTGTCATTTGGCATTAAGTCATTCCATAATCGTACTCCTTGAATTAAGGTAGATCTAGTTTCTACTTTGGTCCAAATTTCCTTGTTCTTTTTGTTCACATTCTTATAAATGTAACTATCTGTAGTAAAATAATAAAATAAAAAAACTTTGGTCCAAATTTTTGCTGTACACACACACACACACACACACATCGTGTTGTATATATCGTGATATATATCGTTATCGTGATATAAAAAAGTCCATATCGTGATATATGATTTTTTCCATATCGCCCAGCCCTACTTGGTACTATACGTCGTAGGACTGTCCAAACTACGTAAAAAAATGTGCAACTTAAAGTCCGGAAAATACGGTAGTCATTTATTTAATGGCATTATTTTTAAAATATCATTTTTCACTTTATCATTGAAGAGGGTTTTTTTTTTTGTTGTCAACAAGGCCGATATTTGGCCTATACCATTAAAAGGGAAAATATCCAAAGCATCCATATACAAATTCTGTTTCAAACCAAAAAAATTTGTTTCAATTTAGTGAAATTAATTTTCAAACCAATGGATTTAATTTCAAATTACACAAATACTGATTCAGTCCAAGCAATTCAAATTCAGTTTCTGATAGTACAAGTTAAATGCCTAGATCATTGGAAAGTTCAAAAGAAAGATGTGTGTACAGTAGATGAGAGTTTGTTTGATTATGTTGCTCTTATATTTTTACCCTGTGGTTGAAGGAGATGTCTTCTTCACTGTTCAAGACAGCCCAGAAAACACATCTCTTTAGACTAGCTTATCATTAACTTCACTAAATTTATTTTTATTATTTTGCATTTTATAATCTTTATGTATTTTATATTTCAATTTGTCACTGATAATGTTTGAACTGTATTGGTTTGTTAAGTGTCCTTGGGTGTCCTGAAAGGCGCTTTAAAATAAAATGATTATTATTATTATTATTATTATTATTATTATTATTATTATTATTATTATTATTATTATTATTATTATTATTATTATTTCTTAGGACAGACACCACAGATACATTTCTACTGTCAGGAATTCACCGCAAACCGCTAAAACACGTCACACACTGCAAAATTACTTCTTCTTTTTTTTTACTGTATTGTGCAGAAACAGTGTCAACGAATATCAAAAATGGAAGAAAAATAATCTTGTGCTGCCCTCACAATAGTCAGTTTGACAGACACTTTCCTGCTCAAGTAGAAGTAAAAATAATTGTGTTGCTCTTGCTGAAGATGGTGACACCCTCAAGTGTCAGTGACACACGCAATTTACTCCGATGCATTACGAAATTAAATAAAGACAGTCAAAGCTTCTCACCGCTCACAGAAACCCCCCACTATCTTCAACCGAAAACATCAGGTTACCAAGGCAACAGATGTCTGAAGGGCGTTTTTCTCAGTGTGCCTCGTAAAAGTACGAAATCCTCACACTTAAACATGTCATCAAGAAGCTGAGGATTGTCTTTTTGTTCAGGGTTTTTTTTTTGTTTTTGTTTTTTTGCATATTTTTACAAACAAAACAGGTAAGGAAGGATTTGTGTTAATTATCTATTTGTCTGTGCTGCCTGCACCCTGCACTTGATTAGTTCACCGCCATTTTATACTCTCACATGGATGGCATGACTACAATTTGACCCATGAACCTAGATTCACAAAAAACTCAGTAAATTATTTTTTTCTATAGCTTTAACAAGATCTGACCTCTCGGATTAACACACCTTTGACAACTTTAATCACAACTCCCATTTATTTAGACAAACATTTCTAAAAAAATATATAA
>JBBPBX010110251.1:0-10899 GCA_038048925.1 Garcialebias charrua | reverse complement strand
TGTTTAGCAGAAGTAAACACGAGCAGCTGAGCATGTGTGAACTGTGGTAGTGAGCCTCTACTCCGAACCATGAAGCTGCAGGTCCGACAGACCTGACTCCTTGCCTGAAACAAACCATAGTTCAGAGCTTACTTAGCCATGCTATGCCTTTTAGAGTAACAGAGAGAGGTAACACGACATTAATAATTCAGCAGCTTTATCATATTGCTAAAGATACTGTCCTTAGCGGCTAACAAGATGGGTCACACTTTTTCAGGGCTCTGGAAAAGGGATGTCACTTGCCTTTAACCAAATATTTCTTCAGACAAAGAATATGGTAAGAGACACTCTGATTTACCGTCCTTTTACTAATTTTACACAAAATAATAGCAAGTTATACCAACAATTAAAGAGAACCAGATTAAAATTATCAATTTACTGGGATCACTGTTCATGAAAGCCATCCATTGGGACAGGTCATATAAAGACGAATAACATCAGCTTGAAGAGAATTCTTGTAAGTCAATCAAGGAGTTTTAGAGTTCTTTTGGAATTTTAGCATGCTCTGGGGCTATAGGGCGTTGCTCGGCTCAAAAGGAAGGGAAGGCTTTCCCTGAACAGCTCACAGGAGCTTCAGGGACTCATAATTCCCTATCTCAGCTCATTGGAGCACGGAATCACAGCACCAGTTGGACTTTCAACTCCTTGGACACTACAAACCACCCAATAAGAATCTCTCTGTTTCTACTATATAATCACATTTAAAGCTTCAGTATGTAGCTTTTTTTATGAACATATTTCTTCACTCTGTCACTACCTCCTGACAGACTGATGTTAGCCAGGTAATCTCTGAAAAAAAATATATATATATATTGTCCCCTTGCTTCTCCAGGTGGTAAATAAGCATTTCTAAAAAGAAAAGGTGACCCGCCATTTTCCAGCCAATAAAAACAGAGTTTGTAACCAGCCAATAAAAACAGAGCTTGAATTTGAATCAGCCAATAAAAACAGAGCTTGAATTTGAAATTCAACAGACCACAAGGGGGCAGAGCCACATATGGCTCTGAGGGGGAGGGATCAGAATGCTTTGCCTTTTGAAAATATTTCTAAGTGCTGCAGTTCTACAGAAACTGCATACTGAACCTTTAATCATTGTATCGGGTTGTGCATAACGTTGTTCCCCCTGCGAATCATTAACTAAAGCAAAGCATAAAATGTAAAATTCTGGACTATCATTTCACTACTTCGTGTTCATGGATTTAAGAAGCTTCAACTACAACTAAATTAAGAGATTTTTAAGGGTTTTTCAGCTGCAAGTATTTAAGCAATATCTTGGAATTCAATCCCTGGATTCTAAAAATCCCTAGATCAGTAAGAATAGCCATTCTACAACGAAGGTGAACAATCGTTAATGTGAGTTTCCTTGTGGGTTACGATCCAACTCCAGCTGCTAGGTTGGGCAAGTGACGGGGTGAGACAAGGGTGATGGAGGTCATCAACAAATCTGCGTGTCACCTTCAACACAGCCTTAAGTGGAACTAACCTAAGATTACTCTGGGTAATACTCAAGTGGTTAGATTTAGTTGGTTATACCACTTAGAGGAGATGCTGCAGTGGGGTTAGCCATAAGTCAGGTGGTAACTTCGCTGGGTAGATCGACAGATACATATTTTTTATGTATGTCCTGTGTTCATGGGTTTGAAAGTGGCATAAAATTGTATGGCATAAATTACATTTTATTGATCTGTTAAGGGCAGAGGCCTGATCAACCTTATGTTCTTTCTGAACCTGCTTTGCAGGTGGCTCTCATGCTGAAGGTTGTACTTGATTATGTCAACCATGTGCCAGATTTTCTCCAAATTTGCCAGTTTTCTAAGTATTGGGTCTGTGCAATTGATCTGACTGGCTAGGATTTTGGTGAAATATAGGAGGGGTGGATGTAACAGATGTGTGCATATGTTAGTTTACATTTCATCCCAAATCCTTTTTTATTTTATTGTCCATGTACATTTGTTCTCTTGGTATATGTATTGTTTCTTACTTCCTGTTTCTGCATACGGTAATTTCCCCTGTGTTCTGCCACTCTTCTCAGTCATGCCTAGCTGGGATGAGGTGACCATGCAGAATTGTGTCTCCCATGTATGTTGTAAAACTGTTGTAAATTCTTGAAACTAAAGTTTGTTAAACTCACATTTTGTTTTATGTTGTTATTTGTGTAGTGATACAGGTCCTCATGCTTGACCTTCAAGTACAGGTAGTCCCCGATTTACGAGCGCTCTGATCTGCGAGGTTCCAGACTTACGAGCTGCACATTTTTGGAAAAAACGAAAAAAATACTGAGTTTTCATGTGTTTTTTCACTTCAGTTAGCAAGTTAAGCATATAAACACACGTTTCCGATCATTTTTATGCACTCAAAAGTAGTTTTTAGATGAAAATAGAGTGTTTTTAGGTGCGCTAGCGAAAACCGTTCCAATTTACGAGCGGATTTCCGGATTTACGAGCGAAATGGCGGCCGTTCCAAATTACGAGATTTCCGGTTTACGAGCGCCTCGCTGTGACGGATCTCGCTCGTAAATCGGGGACTACCTGTACACCTTTTCATATCTCTCTGAAACTTTGAGTGTTACACTTTCTTGAGTCCTCAAGGAGAAAAGTGGACACTAATTTTGTTACATTTATTTTGGATTAAGAGACACCAATCAATCAGAAATAACTTTCTTTTAATGTGTGTTAATTCAAAATTGATCAACAGTATATTTTTGTCATTTAATGATGATCTGTTATTTACATGAGTTTGACCCTTCTGCTGGTTTATTTCTGCAGAACAAGCAGGCTTTAATATTATGGCAAAGTTCAGGGTAAACTTTTAACTTGCAACTTCCTTTTGTGTTGTCTGTGAAGTTAGCCATAATATTCTCTGTGCTCACAAGCGGCCATCTGGCCGATTCTATAAACAAGTTTTCCTACTGTCCATCAGAGACCTTCTGCCTATGGGATGAAAAATCCATCCGTTATTTTGTTAACACTACTTTGACTAAGGCTGCACTTTTTTGCGCAAGTGAACTTTGCTTCTAAATCCCCCGGTCCCTTTCAGTGGGCTATATAATGTCGATTCAAATGCTAATGACCCTACTAAAGACCCATTAATTGTACACCTACACCCCCCACCCCCTACCCCTCAGTCCAAAATCCTTGGACCCAGTGCAGGCCTTGTATAACACATAAGCATTTATCGCTGCCAGGTCAAGCATGTTGTAGAACACGGCGATGGGCCGCACCGTATATAAATGTGCAATCTGGTCCATTATACCGGTGTGTCAGTTGACCTCGGGTCATGTGACCTGTGTCGGTCCGTCAGTTGACCTCATGTCGTGTGACCTGTGTCGGTCCATCAGTTGACTTCATGTCGTGTGACCTATGTCGGTCCGTCAGTTGACCTCAGGTCATGTGACCTGTGTCGGTCCGTCAGTTGACCTCGGGTCAAGTGACCTATGTCGGTCCGTCAGTTGACCTCAGGTCATGTGACCTGTGTCGGTCCATCAGTTGACTTCATGTCGTGTGACCTATGTCGGTCCGTCAGTTGACCTCAGGTCATGTGACCTGTGTCGGTCCGTCAGTTGACCTCAGGTCATGTGACCTGTGTCGGTCCGTCAGTTGACCTCGGGTCATGTGACCTGTGTCGGTCCATCAGTTGACCTCAGGTCATGTGACCTGTGTCGGTCCGTCAGTTGACCTCAGGTCATGTGACCTGTGTCGGTCCGTCAGTTGACCTCGGGTCATGTGACCTGTGTCGGTCCGTCAGTTGACCTCAGGTCATGTGACCTGTGTCGGTCCGTCAGTTGACCTCAGGTCATGTGACCTGTGTCAGTCCGTCAGTTGACCTCGGGTCATGTGACCTGTGTTGGTCCGTCAGTTGACCTCGGGTCATGTGACCTGTGTCGGTCCGTCAGTTGACCTCAGGTCATGTGACCTGTGTCGGTCCATCAGTTGACTTCATGTCGTGTGACCTATGTCGGTCCGTCAGTTGACCTCAGGTCATGTGACCTGTGTCGGTCCGTCAGTTGACCTCGGGTCATGTGACCTGTGTCGGTCCGTCAGTTGACCTCGGGTCATGTGACCTGTGTCGGTCCGTCAGTTGACCTCAGGTCATGTGACCTGTGTCGGTCCATCAGTTGACTTCATGTCGTGTGACCTATGTCGGTCCGTCAGTTGACCTCAGGTCATGTGACCTGTGTCGGTCCGTCAGTTGACCTCGGGTCATGTGACCTGTGTCGGTCCGTCAGTTGACCTCGGGTCATGTGACCTGTGTCGGTCCATCAGTTGACCTCAGGTCATGTGACCTGTGTCGGTCCATCAGTTGACTTCATGTCGTGTGACCTATGTCGGTCCGTCAGTTGACCTCGGGTCATGTGACCTATGTCGGTCCGTCAGTTGACCTCGGGTCATGTGACCTGTGTCGGTCCGTCAGTTGACCTCAGGTCATGTGACCTGTGTCGGTCTATCAGTTGACTTCATGTCGTGTGACCTATGTCGGTCCGTCAGTTGACCTTAGGTCATGTGACCTGTGTCGGTCCGTCAGTTGACCTCGGGTCATGTGACCTATGTCGGTCCGTCAGTTGACCTCGGGTCATGTGACCTGTGTCGGTCCGTCAGTTGACCTCAGGTCATGTGACCTGTGTCGGTCCATCAGTTGACTTCATGTCGTGTGACCTATGTCGGTCCGTCAGTTGACCTCAGGTCATGTGACCTATGTCGGTCCGTCAGTTGACTTCATGTCGGTGACCTGTGTTGGTCCGTCACTTGACCTCAGGTCATGTGACCTGTGTCGGTACGTCAGTTGACCTCATGCCGTGTGACCTGTGTCGGTCCGTCAGTTGACCTCATGTCGTGTGACCAGTGTCGGTCCGTCAGTTGACTTCATGTCGTGTGACCTGTGTCGTTTTGTCAGTTGACCTCATGTCATGTGACCTGTGTCGGTCCGTCAGGTGACGGACAACAATAGGTCAAGCATGTTGTAGAACACAGCAATGGGCCACCTGCATGTGCCGGCACGCACCGTATATACATGTGCCAAGGACAAGGAGAGAGACAGTACTTGTAAGCAAAATAATTTATTTGACAGACCATCAGGGTTACAGGATAATCAGCACAGCAGAATAAGACAATTTTATGCATAAAATTGTTCTGGAGCAGACAAAGCTTTCCGTTCAGTGGATGTCCCAAAATGCTCAACTGTGAGATAAATTCAGGGTCTGTTATGTGTGAATTCAGGTCAGGGCCTCTCTTCTGACTAAGGGGGGAAGTGCAAGCAGAGTCTTACTTACCTGGTGGAAACATTGGAATGCAGTCTGTGCAGTCTGGTGTAGTGGGGGTGTCTGAGTTGAGTGCACATATATTTATAACAAAAGGCAGTTAATGGTCCAATTATTGTCAGGAGAAGGAGGGGGTTTGTCCTCAGGATCTTGAAAATTCAGTCATCCTAGTGTTAAACCAACCAATAAGCCATTCAGGAGGTAGGTAGACTCCACCCTCCATATAAAGTCTTACTTCCGTTTTGACTTTAGTGCAAAGGGGAACCACTAACTCAACAACTGTGAGTTCTCTGGGAGAAGGGAAGATGCATAGACGTCTTTCTCCAAGCTGATGTACGTCCGGCCATGAGCCAAAGGCCCACGTCTTCAGCGAGGTTCAAACAGCACGTCAGCTATGAACCATTTCGAGTGTCACAGCACCAAGCTGTGAACTCTTTCTGGAAGTTATCTTGAAAACCAAACCAGAGCTGAGGGCATTACTCTGGGAGGCCGAAGCAGACGGTCTCGAGACCGTGGCAAGATGAAAGTGGTCGCCTGTAAAACGCAGCAGGGCATGCGCGTATGGCTTGACTAATTTACCGGAGTCGAGACAGGATCATCTTCACGAAGGTAAAAGTCGTTTCATCACGGTACGGACGTCCAGCTGAAACCGACCAGAGGATGCTATCTCTGGTTAAAACATCTCAAGATAAGATTCAACCATTTCCTTTCAATCTTTAATCTTCCTCCTTAAACTCCTCCTTATGTTTATTTCTAAATGTCAAACTGTAAGTTTGTGCCACAGAAATAAGTTAATATAAGACCCATTAACTTGTGTTCTGTTGTCTTATGTTTTAATCTGCTGAAAAGTTAGTTATAAGTTGTGATCGATCAATCTATGTAAATATGTTGTGATTGTAATTTGATGATTTTGTTATTAAATGACTCTGCCTTTGGTAGGTCAACATAATAACGTTTCCTGTCAAGTTACTTTACATTCACTGAGCCACAGATTTATTGATTTAATCTGAAAAAGTTGAGAACCCGTAAAACTGATGGTAAATTTGTGTCAGTCTAAACCTGCTCAAATCTATCATCTAAATTATAGATAAGTCAGCAAACTGACATACAGTATTTATCTATATTATTACAATCGGTGGCCCATGTACAGGTCTTCTGAAATATTAAATTGATGTTTCTGTGCTCATAACGTGTTGACATATAGTTCGTATCCTTGTTTTGGACTTATAAAATAGTTCTGGCTGGTGAGTGTCATAGAGATTGCTAATCGCTGCATTGTCTGGTTCATTTCACGTTAGGATTATTTTTTCTTTCACTTTTAAACGTATGTTTGAAGCTGGGGATGATTTTTGTCTGTGCCACTGAGTGAGACGTGCATAACGTGTCGCGAGGCTGCATGCATTTTTTCATTGTTGTGACCGTCGTGTCACCGCTGCTTCATTTTATTACAGCTACGGTCTGTTGTTTCGCATTGTTGTGCTACTCCATTGTACCTTCGTCTGTTACAACGAGTGTTTGTTGAGGTTCGGGTGATCCCACTCAGCTTTGGACCCGGATCTGGTTCCGATTGACGTAAAGTCCGTTGTTGTCAACAGTTAGCGTACTGCCTTCTTTGGAAGGCGTGGGGGCTAGCCTGAATGTGATTGGGCTCGTTAACAGAATTTTCTGTGGTGTTTTATACGTTTCTTTTGTGAAAGAGTGTCCAGGACTTTGGGTCGAGCTAACGTTAGCGTTACCGAAGCTTCGGCTGCAGAAGCGCTATGATTGGTCCAATGTGTGTCGTGTTCAAAAAAGTTGGTTCCGTAGACTGCTGGTTGTCAGATATTCATTTTTGCACACATTTCTGACAGTTTATCTGTGTTGTTCGTTTCTATGCACGTGATATCGTCGAAGACTGGCTTAACCGCGGTGTTTTGCGATATTTATAAGTGTTTTAGGATGTTGAAAAGTCCGTTCAACGCTAAAGTTCGACCGACCTCGAGGTCCGTGAACGCAACGCTCGAACGGCACGTCACACGTGAGTGACGTACAGAGACGTAAGGTTTAGAAGACTCCATTACCCATGAACACTTGGGTTTAGAACTACATGTTCTGTCTTCACTGTGATTGGTCGATTACGCTGTAAGTGGTGACGCTTGCGGGGTGGGGAAGGCCCACTCCTCGTCAGCTTTCACTTCAGTAAACCAGCCCTTACAAGTTTCATGCTTGTTTATCCGTTACTTTCTTTGAAAGACTGTTTCATCGCGGTGTTTTTGAGATTTTAATGGGTGTATTAACACAGTTGGTGTAAGACTACCGAACGCCATGTGACCAGGTCACGTGACACCGGAAGCTGCAACTGGTTTATGTGGACCGACCGTTTTCTTTTAAACAAAGTTTAAAGTTTCACAGTCCAAACGACGTTACTCACATTGACTCGTCTATTATAAGACCGGGGTTCTAGAGTTTTGTCATGTAAAGGCTTTAGATCTTTCTGATTGATGCTTTTGATCCGTTTGTGGATGTTTGTGGACGCTAAAAGCTGTGGCTGCGCTCACGGGTGACAACAGTGCCTCTATAGCAGTCAGATAGAGAAATTGCAGTCGCTGAGATAAACTCATATCCAGCGTTGTACCCCCACCTGCTGGTTGCATCAAAGGATAAGCTTTAGATGTAATTCAGTCTACAGGTCCACTTTCCTGTTTTAAATAGAGTACAGTTGACATGTAGACACACAGCATCCTTTCATTTGATTTTCACATATAATCAAATGTTGACAGCAGAACAGTTACACAGAATTAATACAGACATGTCTGCTTTTTGATAAAACTTGACACTTTTATCATAAATTCTGTGCAACAAGGCTGTCTAGTTTATTTTAAACTGCAAGTTTAAAATAACACACAAGGCATCTTTTGTCTTGATTTTCACAAAAATCACACAAAGATAGCCGACTTTGTTTGATCTTGTCACAGGTCGACAAATTAATAAAAATCACTGATTTTTATTTGAATTCACATCTTGAACACCATGTTGACTGCCGCAGGCATCACATGGTGAGACAGCACACTGTAAAATAAGAACCATTTTACTTGATTTTTCACAGAAAATCAATACAAAAATGGATGGTCTAACAGGTGCATCAAATGAGGGGGCCTATACTCTGATTGAACCTAAATGGTTTCGTTCTGGCCGTGTAAGTGCTACCCATGTTCCGCACACAGTGGGAGCAACTGCTTCAACGCGTGGGAACTACTTTGCTGCGAGGAATGTCCTTCAGCAATCAGGTGAACATCCCCTGTTGTTTTTCGACAGGCTCCTCTCTGTTTATTCAGGTGACATATCTGTCCATGGAATAGAGGAGTGTGAACAGTTTAAACGTCTTTTCGCTGCAAATCTCTTGCCTTTTCACGGCAAATGTGTTCGCTTCAAGGTTAATTTCACAGAGAGTACCATGGCAGAAATTAAACAATACGCTGTGGAAGTTTTTGATATGCTCAAACAACACAAAACACCCTCAGTGGTGTGCCCAGGTCAAAAGGTCAAATCCCACTCGTAGCTGATAGAAGAGGTTTCCTCTCCTACACTGTGCGAGAGTACACAGGATTTTCATAATAACAAACTACAATATGTTGATACCAGCTGGAAAAGTGACTCATTTCGGTTCAAATGGAGTTCTACTCCTCGGGCACTTCAGATGGACAAATCTGAGACGTGCAAAGAACCACAAAAGGTAGGTGTTCACTCTCTAGGTGAACCAAGATGGTTCAGATCGAACCAAAAAGGTTTTGACCTAGGTCTCACAGTGGGTGAACTTCGAGAGAAGTTGATGTCTGGGCGCCGTGACCCATGGAACAATGGTCGGTCCCAACAGGTACCCCCGAGAAGCGGCCCTCCTGCCCCTGCACCTCGAGCTGCACAGTTCGAGACATGCAAAGAGTCACACAAGCTCCAGATTAAGGAAACGACGCCTCCGCGCTCGGAAGAGACCGAGGAAGTAAGTAGTTTGTTAAATGATTTGAATGTTACAGCAGATGACCAAGCTGACACAATGTGTGGCGTTATCCTTGATAATAACACAAACAACGTTGTTCAACCTGGTGAGGCGACGCGCAGCACTGCCTTTTGCAACAACTCAGTGCATACAGTTGACAACAACAACGTCAACACTGACAAGGATGCTGACAGCAAACAAATTGCTGATGTTCAACGTCCCGAAGGTCATGAGGCAGACAGCCATCATGATACTGACAGCAACGAAGATTACACAGTCAGAGGTACACGTAAACAGAAGCGTGTGCTTAAACCTGAACGGTTTCTGTGTAACTTTATCAAAAGGGGGGTGGCTAAGAGAGCTTACCTGCCACTCACACTGGAAGGGGTCCTCGCGCGAGAAGCACTCCTGGATTGCGGCTCAGACGTGTCTGTCATGTCAGCCGAACTGTTTGAGGAGCTACGGACCGCCGCTAACGGTGTTGACAGGCAAATACCCTTCGGGAATTGTGCTTTTGAGCTACTGGGCCAAGCAGAGACGAGAACATCCCTGACAGCTATAGCCATGGTTCACATGCAGATTGGCAAAATGTCACTATACCACCCGGTGTATGTGTCTGAACTTGACTCACTCCAGACTCCATTTTTGGTAGGCCAAGATTTTATAAACCGTTTCGACGCGATTATAAATTATGGCAATCAGACAATGTGGGCCACAGTGAGCAGTCCACTGCCAATCGAGGTGCCTCCCCAAGGTCAGGACACTGACTATCTAACAACAGGTACCGCAGAGGTCACAAGGGATTCCCCAGCCAAGAGCACGAGCTCGGTAAGTGAACCTTCAGATACAGGTGAGACGGAGGAGACTCAACAATTGGACCAGGCTCTGGCCCTACAGGAGAACCTCCTCTGTGAGCTGACACATGCAGCACTCACTGAACACTACCTACCACAGGTAGAAGAAGGTGTGGTGATCCAAGGAACACACACCAAAGAGGCTGTACTGTCCTCTGGTACAGGTAATTCAGCCATCAGCTAAGCTTTCGATGAAACCTTGGTTCAAGGGCATCTGAGTCCACAAAATGACAGTCTACCAGATGCTGACAGTCACTTGGACATCATTGTTGCAGATTTCGAGGACCCCTCCTCAAACAAAAGGGGGGCAAACTCACATTACCTACCACTGGTAGATGAAGGTGTGGCGGTCCAAGGATCCCACACCGAGGACGCTGTACTGTCCTCTGGGACAGGTAATTCGGCTATCAGCCAAGCTTTCGATGAAACCTTGGTTCAAGAGCATTTGAATCTAGAACTACTCAGAGATGACATAGTTCTTACAGACTCAAAGAGCACCTCTTCAGTCATGAAGTGGGAAGACACACATCACAACGACAGTGACCCGTCGCAGTCTGACCAATCTAACACCTGTGACTGCGCCGACAGTTGTGACACGCCTGAATTATGCAGAAAGAGGTAAACGTACAGATACGTTGGCCGAAACCTATAAGGTTCCTGTACAAGGCTCCCAATAAACTGCGCAAACAGCTTAAACTAAACAAAGGCATCCTAACTCGTGCCCATGGACAGACGTCCACACCTGTGTGCGTGGTCCCCCATGACCACAGGGGGGTGAT
>JBBPBX010110250.1:0-10899 GCA_038048925.1 Garcialebias charrua | reverse complement strand
ATATGATAAAATCGTAAGTCTGAGTTGCCGTAGGTCGTGGGTGACGTAGGTCGAGGGTTTGCTAGAGTGATATAAAATGTTTTAACCCCCACACCTTGATGTAAATAACCTTCTAATGTTGATTTTTCTTGGTTTCTTTCAAATTAACAATTGTACTGATATTCTTTTTCCATGTCCCTTTTGTGTTCATACGTAGGTGCAACTCTTGAGCGGTGGCCTGGGACACAGCCCTCCAGCATTGGAAGCACGATCAATGGAAAGATCACAGAGCTTCGCGCTAAAAGTAAAAATGTCTAATTGAGATTAAATACATTGTTCTGTGAATTTGTTAGTGTGAAGTGTTGACAGTTTTTAGCTATTTAAAAGGCTTAATTTTTTCATCCCGTTTACCATGTTAGTTACCATGTTACCATTATAAGTTCAAATAAAATTGTGTCAATTTCTAAAGTGACTTGTGTTTATTATGTAAATTTGATGGTAACTGCATGAAACTGTAGTGGACCTACCCAGGGTCAAATTAAGGTTTTTGAACTGTCCAGTGATGACCTTTACTGACCTCTCAGTAAAGCAAGACATTTACTACAAAATTATTCATTTAGCTATAATCTGATAACATAGTCACCAATAAGAGACTATTTCTATCTTTGATTTTAGGCTGATGTGATCAAAAGAATAACTTTTGTCATTTTCATGATGTGTGCTTTTAAGCTGTGTTATTCTGTGAGAGTTAAACTGTGTTTCACTGCTGTGTCAAAGGTGCAATCTCGGGTCACAGAGACTTCTTTTAATTTTGTTAATTCAAATGTTATCAAATGAATAATTTTATTTGTAAGAGCATCAGTACATTTTAATGTCAGATAAATCAAATACTCTGCTTAATTCAAAATGTTGTACATGGAGGATTTCTCCTCTCCTCTCGAACTTGCATGTGAAGATAAAAGGAACACTTAACGTCTTATCTTGGAAACACCACCAGGAGCTGCCGTTACTTTCGGTCCAGTTTGGTCAGTTCGTTTACCATTCTCAGCGTCTCCAGACGTGCGCCTTGACTCGAACCGAAAGTAACGGCAGCTCCTGGTGGTGTTTCCAAGATAAGACGTTCCTTAAAGGAATGTCAATAAAAGAGAGCTTTTCACGGCTTGAAATAGATTTATAACAGGCATGTTATAAATCTTTTAACTGAATGACGTGTCCTTAGCGTGTGACTAGACGATCATCAGTTCTTTGGAGAAGACCATAGTTTGAGGCTTACTCCAGCAGACTTCAAGGAAAACAGGAAGTCAGAGCTCTTTTAAGGCTAACTTGACCTAGAAAGACGTAGCTCTTTCTGATTCAGTCTGTTAAGCCAGGAGCCACTGAGAGGAGGCATAAGTTAGATTAAAAATGTCAGAAAGGATAAGAAAGTTAGTTTAAGACGCCAGTCTTATGATACAGCAGATTTAGAACTTTCTTAACTCATTACCAACACTGTTGTATGAATAAACAAACGTCATCAGAGCATAACATATGGGACCTATTAATGATAATAGCTTGATTATTAAATAGGACAAAAACAAAAGTCTTTGGGTGTCTAGATTGTCCTGAGCTCAAGCTAAAATGAATGAGATAAAGTGTTCCTTTTATCTTCACATGCAAGTTCGAGAGGAGAGGAGAAATCCTCCATGTACAACATTTTGAATTAAGCAGAGTATTTGATTTATCTGACATTAAAATGTACTGATGCTCTTACAAATAAAATTATTCATTTGATAACATTTGAATTAACAAAATTAAAAGAAGTCTCTGTGACCCGAGATTGCACCTTTGACACAGCAGTGAAACACAGTTTAACTCTCACAGAATAACACAGCTTAAAAGCACACATCATGAAAATGACAAAAGTTATTCTTTTGATCACATCAGCCTAAAATCAAAGATAGAAATAGTCTCTTATTGGTGACTATGTTATCAGATTATAGCTAAATGAATAATTTTGTAGTAAATGTCTTGCTTTACTGAGAGGTCAGTAAAGGTCATCACTGGACAGTTCAAAAACCTTAATTTGACCCTGGGTAGGTCCACTACAAAACCATAAGAATAGGTAATTTTTTAATGTTATGCAATTCTCATAAGCTGACATGTCATTTATGCATATAAATATATACCGGTATGTAATGGTTCATACTCATATAAGTTTTTTATTAATACTTTTTGTTGGTAGCCATTAACAAAAAAAATTTAAGACATCAATTTCCTTAAAAAAAAGTACTTTCAATACAAAAAACTTATATGTAATTGTATTTCTTCATATATGTAAAGTATAAGTGTTTTACAAAGTTATTGTATAAAATTAAAAAGAGAAACATATGAAACATATATGTGAAATATAAGTTCCATGTATTCAACATACATAGTTTTTATATTCAACATACATAGTTTTTATATTCAACATACATAGTTTTTATATTCAACATACATGGTTTTTATATGATTCTTGTAAAATTCATTTTATTATATTGTATGAAATCTATGCAAAAGGTGCCACTTTCAGGAGTAAATCATATATGCCTTATATGTATCATACAAGCCTTATATGTTGTACAATATACAAAACATACACTTAGGATGATATAAGGTTACTTGTTTTTTATATATCTTTTCCATATGGGCAGGACCAGACGGTGAGGGTGAAGCAGAACAGGCAGGTGAAGATAAACATGCTGAAACCGAGTCCACGGTGTCTGACTGGTTAAGATGGTCTAAGGGGTTGAGATGGTCTAAAAGGGGTCATAACGGGTTAGTGTAGGAGGACCGACAGCACCAGATTGGACGAGCGGCCTCAACCACTCCATTACTGCCAGCACCGCGTCCAGGATCTCCCCCATACCAGGTGTACCACACAGTTCAGGTAGACTGATAAATACATTAAACAGTCTGTTCGTGACAACCCACCTCTCCCACAGGGTGTAGGAGCCTGAGTCCACAAACCACCGGACCGGTTCACAGAGCTGCTGAAACTCCTCCTCAGACAGCCCGGAGAGGAAGCACTCGTCTGCTGGGTTCAAACTTGGCAGCCGCATACTGTCAGGTTTTGTAGGCATGACAGAACCCAATTGCAGACAAGAACTCTCACAGGGAGCCAGGAGTTTCAAAAAAGGTGTATTTAATGACAACAAAAATCATAAGGCTGTCTGTGCAGCAAAAACACTTACATGAGCTGGGAATAATAATAATAATTATTATAATAATAATAATAATTAATTCAATTTATAACGCACTTTTCATTACTGAAAATCTCAAAGTGCTACACATATATTGAATGCTACACACATTCATAAACCGGTGGCGGCAGACTACCATGCAAGGTGCTTTCCAGTCCTACCGGGAGCAACTCGGGGTTAAGTGTCTTGCCCAAGGACACAACGACACATGGTACGGGTCCCGGGAGTCGAACCGCCAACTTTCCGATCGGGAGACGACTGCCATTACCACTACACCACGGCTGCCCTTGATGACATGAGCTGGGAACACAGGGGAATACCAAATGATGTGGCTGCAATGACTGAGACACAGAACAGGGCTTATATACTCACAGACAAGATGAGACAGAATCACAAACACCTGGGGACAATTAACTAGAGACAATTAACTAGACACACAGAGCAGTACTGGGAAGACTAAACCTGAAACATGAAAAGTAAACTAGGAAGACTGGAGGTTAAGCTAATAGAAAATAAACAGAGAATAAACTGGAGGTTTAAAACTAAGAGGCAGAACGGTTAAACTAATAGTAAATAAACAAAGAGACTAAACAGACAGAACTGGAGGTTAACCTAATAGTTCATAAAACAGAGACTAAACTGGAGGTTTAACCAAAAGAAAAAACTGGGAAACTACCTGAAACATAAACACAGAGACTAAACAGACAGAACTGGAGGTTAACCTAATAGTTCATAAAACAGAGACTAAACTGGAGGTTTAACTAAAAGCAAAAACTGGGAAACTACCTGAAACATGAAGTACACTAGGATGGCAAAAACTGGGAAACTACCTGAAACATGAAGTACACTAGGATGACAGAACTGGAGGTTACAACTAAGAGTAATTAAAACATGGAGACTAAAATCAGGAAGGAAACTAATAAATCACAAGGGGAACAGACAAGACCAACAGATACCCACTAGATGGTGCCATGGTGCCATCCTCACAACTCCATTGTCCTATTACAATTTCTTTAAACCAATAGTTCATTAACATTTTCTACATTGTATTTTTTTCCAAGGCTGAATACTACATTAACATACCTACTGTGCAGCAGGGCCGGATTAACAACCCCAGGGGCCCCTGGGCACCGAAGCTCACAGGGCCCCCTCCCTAACCTAATAACCTAACACCCATTTTNTATATATGTATGTATGTATATATATATGTATGTATATATATGTATATATATGTATATATATACTATATATATATATATATATATATACATATATATATATATATATATATATATATATATATATATATATATACTACTGTATTGACTACTACTATATACTACTGTATTGACTGTATTGTATATATAATACTACTGTATTGACATCATTCAGCATCACATCCATCCATCCATCCATCCTTCATCAGCAAATGATGTCAAACATGAACACTTCTGAAAGAGCAGCAGCTACTGCATTGACATCAATCAGCAGCAAACCAGCAGCAAATCACATACATCAGAAACATGTTGCAACCATAGTGACACCAGTGCCTTGGTGTGCAGTCCATGTCCACGTGCATGAAAAACAAGTCCATGAGCTCTAAGAAAGCTCGAAGCAGCAGAAAAAGAAAAAGAATTCCCTTACTTTGATTGAAGTGTAGGTAGACAGTCTGTATGATGTTTTTCTCAAGTTCAAACCTGGATCACATGGAACTGCTTAGCCATTGCTCATGAATGATGGGAGCATTTGAGGCCAGGTGTGAGTTCAGGTGTTCTGTTGGGGAGGTCAGCTGCCTGAAGAACTTGCATCCACTTCTCTGCTGTTCCCTGGGACTGCCACCTTTCTTTCTCCTGAGGTGAGGTGGTGAGGTGGTCTATCAGGCTGTTTGCAGTCACACATTCCTCATACAGCTCATCCATAGACATGTTTAGCCTGCCAAAAGGTGTTAAAGTTCATTAGTGACACATAGCCTAGGTTATGTAGTGATAAATAAATGGAAAAATGTGTATTGTTTATATTTATAAATTTAGCATTGTATGTAAACTATATTTTGAAATGTATTTATTAATTACCTATATGAACTGTGATTTTTTTTAAAGATGGACAAGGTTGTATGTTTGCATAGTGTAAAGTAAATTCACAATTATGTATTTATTTGTACGTGTCAATTGTACACTTTTGTTTATAACTATCAATAATTAAACATGGTTCACCACTACACTAGAAATTATTGAATTTTTACCTGCCAACCAGGTGAAGACTTTCAGTGATCTTCTCCACTTCTTCAAGGGTTCTCCTGGTTTTGTTGTTTTTTCACGTTTCTTATGTGTCCAACTGCAGAAGCATGCTGTTTCACATCAAACTGTCCACCATGGGCTACAGAAAAAGTATGCTTGCAAACAGTACAGTTCGCTTTGTAGCCATTATCCTTCACGCGTTCCAGCCACACATGACACTCCCGTCCATCCTACAGTAGTCTGTTAGCATGTTAGCTCGTTGCTCCTCCGGTCCAGCTCCTCTGTTTTTGCCGTCTGGTGACACCAGCCACCCGTCCATCTTACAGTAAGGTCTGTTAGCATGTTAGCTCGTTGCTCCTACGGTCCAGCTTCGATGTTTCTGCCGTCTGGTGACACCATTCCTTTTCCCACTCGACTCTGTATTTTTGCAGCCGTTTCTTTTTTTTCCTGGGGGGAGTAGGCTCGAAGTGATCTATGTTCACTGTTTAAATCCCCTGAATGTTTGCCGCTTGCGTCCATCTTCAAATCCTGTCGCGCTGTGTCTTCCGTAAACTGCCAAGACTGGACCAATGAGATGAGCCGGATTCTGTAGTTTCAATCACGTGTGTAAAAGGGCTGTCAGCTCATTGGTCACAGAGCAGAGCTGCTTCTTCTTCTTCTATTGTTTATTGGCGGTTGGCGAACTTATTTTAAGCACATTACCGCCACCAACCGGACTGAGTGTGTGCATTGCCGTCTGCTCCCAATCAACACGTCATGTCAACAAACTAAAAGACACTTATGAGAGTTGTTTTTGAAAAACAACTTTTTATTTTATTTGGGTTGGATGATAAGGAAAATTGAGGACAAAGCCTTGTTTTATCTACGTCTAGCGACAATAAATAAAAAAATAAAATAAAAAACTTTTCTGCCAGGCTGAACTGCTCTCTGCTGGCCAACAGAGGGCCCCATTGAGCTGTCGGGCCCCTGGGCACTCGCCCGGGGTGCCCATATTGTAGATCCGGCCCTGCTGTGCAGTTTATATTAAATAGACAAATAATGCAGGTTCATTTCACATATTTATTTTAACATATAATTTAACATATCATTGATTTTAATAAAATAAATATGTGGTTAGGACAGATTAAACGACCGTGGGACAACCATGGCGTAGTGGTAATGGCAGTCGTCCCCCGATCAGAAGGTTGGAGGTTCGAATACCGGTTCCCCACACCATGTGTCGTTGCGTCCCCAGGCAAGACACTTAACCCCGAGTTGCTCCCGGTAAGACTGGATGGCGCCTTGCATGGGTCTGCCGCTACCGGTGTATGAATGTGTGTATGAATGGGTGGATGGTTGGTATTGTAAAGCGCTTTGGGGCCCCTCATAAGGGGCTGGAAAACACTATATAAATAAGCTTCATTTACCATAAACACATTTTTCTACGTTTGGGAGCGAGGAATCAATGTTAACAAGATTAAGAATAGGTCATATGAATCTGAACAGTACTTTGTTTATTATAGGGAAACACAATAGTGGACGTTGTGACTTTTGCCAGGATACAGAGTCAGTGCAGCACATCATTTTGGAATGTTCTACATATTCAAAGGAAAGGAAAACTCAACTTGACCAAACGAAAAAATAAGTCACATGCTCTATCAGTTTGAAGAGCGTTTTGGAATGGGGATCTAGTAAAGGTGGACGTTAATACTTTGTTTTACTTGACATCAACAGGCTTTTTCTTTTCTTTTTTCTTTTATTTTTTTATTTTATTATTATTTCAATGCAGATACAGTTACAATTTTAAGAATGTGAACAAAAAGAACATGAGTCAACAGTAGAAGAATAAGTAGTTTAGGGATGGTACCATTATCAATCAATCAATCAATCAATCCATTTTATTTATAAAGCACCCTTCATACTAAAAGCAGCTCAAAGTGCTGTACAGAATTATAAAACAATAAACTCACAAAATTAAAGCAAACGACACACACAAAATAAATAAAATCAATCAATCAAATTAAATACAGTAGTATGGAAAATGTATAGAGTGAACAGAGATGAACCAGTTCAGGAAATGCAGTTAAAAAGATGGGTCTTGAGCCTGCTCTTAAAAACAACAACATTCTCTGCAGCCCTCAGGTTCTCCGGCAGACTATTCCACAGACGGGGCCCATAGAACTGGAAAGAAGCCTCACCGTAAGTGTGAGTTCTGACTTTTGGAACTGTTAGTAGTCCAGTACCAGAGGACCTTAATGTTCGCGGGGGTTCATAGGGCAATAGCAGCTCTGCAAGATAAGATGGTGCGAGACCATTGAGACATTTAAAAACCACTAAAAGAATCTTAAAATCAATCCTGAGGCGCACAGGGAGCCAATGCAATGATTTTAAAACAGGTGTAATATGAGCCTGCCTTCTGGTCTTGGTTAGCACACGAGCAGCAGAGTTTTGTAACAGCTGAAGGCTGGACAAATTTTTCTTAGGGAGACCAGAAAGCAGTGAATTACAGTAGTCTAAACGACTAGAAATAAAAGCATGCATCAAAGTCTCAGTATTGGTCAGAGAAAGAAGAGGGCGGACTCTGGCTATATTTTTTAGATGATAAAATCCTGTTTTGACTATTTGTTTAATATGAGGAATAAAAGTAAACTCAGAGTCAAAAATAACTCCCAGGCTTCTTACTTTTTTAGAAGGTTGTAAAGACAGAGATTGTAATCTCTGAATTGTATTTTCTTTTTGAACCTCAGGTCCAATGATTAAAACTTCTGTTTTGTCCTGGTTTAGCTGGAGAAAGTTCTGTGCCATCCAGGACTTTAGTCAAAGTCAAAGTCAAAGTCAACTTTATTGTCAGATCTGCAATATGTACTGTACAGGACATACACAGGACCGAAATTGCGTTTCTCTCAGTCCCTCGGTGCAACAGTAAACATCTAAACATTGAAACACTGAAACATATAATAATAGACATAAGCATAAAATAGTAAAACTAACACTGTCCTGAGTTTTTGCATAGTGGTATAAGAGTATGAAAATTTACACCAACTCTAAAACTAAAACTAAAACATTAAACATTTAATGAACATAATACTGTCCTGAGTTTTTGCATACTAGTATAAAAAAAGAGTATAAAAAGTATAACTAAAATAAACTAAAGGTTTCTAGCATTGACATTTGC
This sequence comes from Garcialebias charrua, assembly GCA_038048925.1. Taxonomy (NCBI): domain Eukaryota; kingdom Metazoa; phylum Chordata; class Actinopteri; order Cyprinodontiformes; family Rivulidae; genus Garcialebias; species Garcialebias charrua. The sequence continues at coordinate 2,308 of JBBPBX010110250.1, read as the reverse complement.
AAAGTGGCAAAGCAGCGTATGAGTTAATGTACACAGTATATGTATGAGGTAGTAGTTGATGTTGTTATAGAGGCAAAAAGTGGCATATGCAGTAAGGCACATTGGGCATCCTAAATAAGACCGGTCAGAGCACACTGTATATGTATCAGCAGTGGTGTAGATATTAGAGTAGTGTAAATGTAAACAGTAGTAATTAAATATAAGCAGTAGTAATAAAAGTAAACAGTATTAATAAATGTAAACAGAGAATGTAAACAGTATTATGACTATAGGCAGTGATGTAATACAAACATTAGTGCAAGTATGAGAAGTAGTGCAAACTGTATGAGCACATGACCGAGAGTTTAGTGAATAACCCGTTTGATGACACAGAGTCCAGTGTTAAAATCTTTGTGTTGAGTGGTAATGTGTGAGAAAGTTTTAGTGTTAAGGCAGTTCAAATGGGAGAGGGGGCAGAGCAGGCAGAGTGTTTAGCATCCTGACTGCCTGATGAACAGAGCTGTCTCTCAGTCTGCTGGTTCGAGCCTGGAGACTCCTCAGTCTCCTCCCTGATGGCAGCAGTCTGAAGCAGCTGTGTAGTGGGTGTGTGGGATCACCTGCCATGCAGAGGGCTTTCCGAGTGAGGCGTTTGCTGTGTAAGTCCTGCAGTGAGGGAAAGGAGGTGCCCACGATCTTCTCAGCTGCTCTCACAATGCGCTGGAGGCTCTTGCGGCTGGATGCAGTACATGCACCAAACCACACAGTGATGCAGCTGGTCAGGACACTTTCTATGGCACCTCTGTAGAAGGTGCTCATGATGGGGGTTGAAGCTCCAGCCCTTTTCAGCTTGCGGAGAAAGTAGAGACGCTGGTGAGCCTTCTTTGCCAGTGATGCAGTGTTCCTGCTCCAGGACAGGTCCTCTGAGACATGCACTCCCAGGAACTTGGTGCTGTCTACTCTCTCCACTGCGGTGCTGTTGATGGTCAGAGGGGCATGTTGGGCATCCCTCTTCCTGAAGTCCACAACAATCTCCTTTGTCTTCTCCACGTTGAGAGTGAGATTGTTGTGTCCGCACCACAAGGCCAGGCGGCTCACCTCGTTCCTGTAGTCCGTCTCATCGTTGTTGCTGATGAGACCCACCACTGTTGTGTCGTCCGCAAACTTGATGAAGTGGTTGGAGCTGTATGATGGTGTGCAGTCGTGTGTTAGCAGGGTGAATAGAAGGGGGCTCAGCACACATCCTTGTGGGGCCCCTGTGTTCAATGTGATGGTGCTAGATGTGTTACTCCCGATCCGTACTGTCTGTGGTCTCCCGGTCAGGAAGTCTAGCAGCCAGTTACACATTGAGGTGTTCAGCCCCAGACTGTCCAGTTTAAGGATGAGCTGTTGGGGGATGATGGTGTTGAATGCCGAGCTGAAGTCGATGAACAGCATTCTAACATAGGAGTCCTTCGTGTCCAGATGTGTGAGAGCTGTGTGAAGGGCAGAGGAGATGGCATCGTCGGTTGAGCGATTAGGTCGGTATGCAAATTGGAAGGGATCCAGGGAGTCAGGGAGGACAGATGTGATGCTTTTCATGACTAGCCGTTCAAAGCACTTCATCAGGATGGGGGTGAGTGCTACTGGGCGATAGTCATTGAGGCATGCGGGCGTTGCCTTCTTTGGGACAGGGATGATGGTGGTGGCTTTGAAACAGGTGGGGACGATGGCCTGGCTCAGTGAGATGTTAAAGATGTCCGTGAAGACCGCTGCGAGTTCCCTTGCACAGTCCTTCAGCACACGACCAGGTATGTTGTCAGGACCAGAGGCCTTCCGGGCGTTAATCTTGATGAATGATCGCCTTACGCTGTCTGAGGACAGCGTCAGCACCTGGCCATCAGGAGAGGGGGGGAGTTTATGTGCTGGTGTGCTGTTACTTGTCTCGAACCGAGCAAAGAACTCATTCAGTTCATTCAGCGCAGAGGCTGAGCTGTCACAGGTCTGGGGGGATGGTTTGTAGTTTGTGATGGTCTGTATTCCCTGCCACAGACTGCGTGTATCCCTGCTGTCCTTGAAACGGTGAGCTATTTTCCCGGAATACTGCCTCTTTGCCTTTCTGATGCCCCAGTCCAGGTTGTTTCTGGCTGCCCTCAGGCCCACCTGATCTCCCGCTTTGAAGGCAGCATTCCTGGCTTTCAGGAGTCTGTGGACCTCAGCTGTCAGCCATGGCTTCTGGTTAGCCCGAACAGTGATGGTTTTAAGGTTGGTTACATCATCAATGCACTTGGTGATGTATGAACATACAGTGTCTGAGTACTCCTGGAGACATGTGGTGTTGTTTGTGGTAGCA
>JBBPBX010110249.1:0-10900 GCA_038048925.1 Garcialebias charrua | reverse complement strand
AAATTGTTAAATTCATATATTACAAAAAACATTTTTCAAATGCATGGTACAAAATAAAATTAAAATACAGTACTTACCGTATTTTACGGTGTATAGGTCGCACCTTTTTATGTTTTTTTTTTTTTAAGGCCTGCGACCTATACACCGGTGCGACCTATATATGGCTTGTTATCACTTTCGGCTAAACGAATTTTTAAATCCAGCTCATTTCACAATTACGTTCATTTATTAAGGAAAAGTACAGCTCCATGCGCAGAGGCAAGGGGGGTTCGGGGGGTTCGAACGAACCGCCCACTTTTAAAGGAGCAGTTGACAGTGCTGAATTGATGTGGCTGGATAGCTCAACTGATAAAGCCTCCGCCTTTAGTCCCAAAGGTCGTGAGATCGAGTCCCGCATGGTACAACATTTTTTTTTTTTTTTATTCATTCCAAATTAAAAAAGCACAAGAAAACTATTTACAAAACAGCAAGGAATAAAACAATGCATTAAATGAAAGGAATCAGACGAAGAAAATAATCTTATCTGCCCCTTCTCAAACTATTTTTTTTTTTCAAACACTTGATTCAAACAACTAATTTTACATTTGTCTTTTATTGGATAAAAAAAGTAGTTAATATGCGCCTGTGAAGAAAGAAGAATGTGTTAACCACAGGCTGTGGTTAACACATTCTTCTTTTTTTATCCAATAAAAGAGTGTTTGGAAAAAAAATAGTTTGAGAAGGGGCAGATAAGATTATTTTCTTCGTCTGATTCCTTTCATTTAATGCATTGTTTTATTCCTTGCTGTTTTGTAAATAGTTTTCTTGTGCTTTTTTAATTTGGAATGAATTAAAAAAAAAAAATGTTGTACCATGCGGGACTCGATCTCACGACCTTTGGGACTGACGGCTGAAGCTTTATCAGTTGAGCTATCCAGCCACATCAGTTCAGCAATGTCAACTTCTCCTTTAAAACGAACCGCCCCCCACAAAATTCTGGCTACGCCCATGAGCTCAGACACATATTTGCTATAATTTTTATCAAACAAATAATTGTTTTTAAGTGTTAATCTTCTTAAAAGTCTGGGCCTCCCTACGTAGGCTGCTCCCCCCGCGACCCGACCCCGGATAAGCGGAAGAAAATGGATGGATGGATGGATGGATGAATCTTCTTAAAAGCCTTGCTGTGCGCTCCTGTGGCAGACATTTGCAGCAGAGCTAAACGTAGGTGCGACCTATACACCGGTGCAACCTATCTAGGGATTTTTCCAATCTATTGGTGATAATTGGACAATGCAACCTATACACCAGAAAATACGGTAAAAAAAAAATTGGGGGGCTGCTCCCTTCTCCAGGGGTCATCCCAGCAAGCAAACATGCACAAGTTGTTTATATTCTATTAAAAAATGCATCTTTCACAGTTTGAGGAGAGTTGATTCAAGAATGCAAACTGAAGAGGAGTCTATAAACACCTGGAGACAGGTGGAGACACTTGGACTTAGCACTTTGAGATTTTTGTTAATGAAAAGTGCGTTATAAATTAAATTCATTATTATTATTATTATTATTGGACTTAATGACAACAGGGAACAGGTGTAGGTAACAGAGATGCCAGAAAACACAACAAAGCAATTAAAGAAACTGAATATTAAAAAAACATAGAAACTAAACATAACGTACACAATTGAAATTAACTTTAAAACAGAACAAATAAACAGGAATGACTTAGGACTGAGCTGCTACATGTTGCATTGACCAAAACACTATATCTCATGTTTCCAAGTAGCCAAAACATAAAATACTGTTTTAGTTAAAAACAAAAAAATTGAAAGATATGCTAATAAAACTTGTAAATATATTTATAAAACAACTACCATTAAGAACAAAACTAACTTTATAGTTGCATTTATAAAATTTAATTATCATATGAAAATGATTATAAGCACTTACAATTAATCAACGTTTGCTTTTTCCAATGCCAATTTCATTTCGTAGTGTTTTTATAATGAAACATTATGAATAAAAAAATACATAAAAAATTAAGAAGAAAAACAATGGGTAAGCATTTGTAATAGTAAAAAAGTTTCCTGAAAACATAATACAAGCAAATTTCTGAAATAAATGTACCTCATAATAATACAATTTTTAATAGAGCTGAAAGCTTTACTTGAATGAATGAATGGATGAATGAATGCGTGAAATGTCAAAGTCAAAGTCAACTTTATTGTCAGAACTGCAATATGTACAGGACATACACAGGATTGAAATTGCATTTCTCTCTGTCCCTCGGTGCAATAGTAAACATTTAAACACTAAAACACTAAAACGTTTAATAGACATAAGCATAAAATGAAATAATAAAAGTGTAATACTGTCCTGAGTTTTTGCATAGTAGTTTTTTGCACAGTAGTAGTATGAAAGTATGAAAAGTTACACCAACACTAAAACACTAAACATTTAATAATACTTAATTTCCTTGCTCTGTTGAACCTCTGCAGCGCGACTCGCGCAGAGCTCTGGACTCGCGCTGCAGAGGTTTTTTTCTTCTTTCTTTTTTACAGATTTCGCTGTCGTCTCCTCCCCCGTCTATCCTGAGGTTGTGATTGGCCAAAATGACGCGCTCCACCAAAGATGTTTTATTGACGACAGATGCCTTGCTGTGTCTTGAAATCCAGTCAGGGGAAATAATAATAATAATAATGTCACATTTTTGTCATTTGTGTATGTTTCCCATACAAGACAAAATTCGTCTCTGCATTTAACCCAACCACCACCAGGTGGTACAGTGGGCAGCCATAGAAAGCGCCCGGGGAGCTGGGGAAATAGGTGTGCACTCATAGACACCCCAAGGTGTGTAGTGGCCGGGGTTCGAACCTGGGTCTTTCGGGTCCCAAGTCGGAAGCCCTGCCTCTACACCGACTCAAGATGGACAACCCTCGAGTCACGTTTTGTCCGTTCTGTGGGAGTCCTATACTTATGTTGACGCGTTTTTGTATTTCGTGCGGTGGATCCTTCGAGCTTTTAAATGGCTTACAGCAGATGGATGCAGGAGAGGGGACATCTCATCAACCGAGCAATGTTAAATGATGCATTCTAATGTGCCACGGGTCTGACCCCCCCCACCCCTCAAAAACAAAAACTCATCGGATCTACACGAATCACGTAAATGATATATTTTGCTTTGAAAACGGCAAATTTCGCGGAAAGGCGACTAGTTTGCAGGTATGTTGACTCTGTCTGTTTAAATGTACTGGACCTTGTTGATCCCCTTAAAACCAGAAAGGGGAACTTAAATCAGAGCCATGGCTGGATGATGTCACTCGAGCCATTAAACAGCAGTGTCGGAGAGCAGAACGCAGATGGAGGAAGGACAGGCAGCAGGTTTTGTTTCAAATGTTAAGGGAGAGTTGGCATCGCTATCAGAAAATTGTTAAAGCTGTTAAATTATTTTCTGATATAATTGTCTCCAACTCCCACAACCCCCGAGTTCTTTTTTCCACCCTGAACGTAGTTCTACACCTCAGTGAGCCGTCACCTCTGGAAGCCTCAACTGAACTGTGTGAAAACTTCCTCCATTTCTTTTTAGAAAAAGTTGCGAACACCCGTTAGTTCCTGGACGCCTCCCTGATGAGGTGTTCCGGGCATGTCCCACCGGGAGGAGACCCAGAGGAAGACCCAGGACATGCTAGAGGGACTATGTTTCTCGGCTGGCCTGGGAACGCCTTGGGATTCCCCCAGAGGAGCTGCTTCAAGTGGTTGGGGAGAGGGAAGTCTGGGCCTCCCTACTTAGGCTGCTACCCCCGCGACCCAACCCCGGATAAGCGGACGAAAATGGATGGATGGATGGATGCGAACACACGGGCACTCATTTCTCCACCAGCTCATGATCCATCCATCCATCCCATCTCAGTGTGTAGCTGTGTTTGACCACTTTGAACCCATCTCTCCGTCTTCACTGGAGCAGGTCATGTGCAACATGAAGCCATCTGGTTCCCCCTTTGATGTGGTCCCCCCTCGATTACTAAAGGAGGTTTATCCTACATTAGGCCCTTCTATTCTCGCTAGGGCTGGGCGATATGGACAAAAATTCATATCTCGATATTGTTGTGATATATCGCGATATACGATATATATCTCGATATAATTTTCTTTCCATAAAAGAATAACAAAAATATATTTCTGAGTCAAAGCTTTGTCCCAGTTGTCACACAGCAACATTTATTAACAAACAGCTGTAACTCTACAAAATAAATGTCTAAAAAATGAACTATTTTATACATTACTTTATTTTTTAGACATTTATTTACACCTATTAAATAATAGTCCTCTTCAGCTGAGGGCAGCTGTGTCATTGCCTCTGATGTGTGTCCATCAGTCAGTGTATGAATGTGATAAAAGTACTGATTATTCTTTGTACAGTTCTAGTAGATTGCTGTATGAATGGGTAAATGAGGACACAGATTGTGTTTTAAAGAGCTTTGAGTGTCTTGATAAGATAGAAAGGTGCTTTCACTTTAGTCAGTGTTTGTGAACTGCAGTAAATGTGAGCCTGTGGTACAATACAAATATCTATGGTACAATATATTTGATATACTGTATCCGGTTTTATTGTGAAAGGGTCAGGGGGTTGTTTCCGGATTCACGAAGACATTCTCTAAGTTGCTCTACAAAGTGTCGCATTGAATCCTTGTGTAAAAACACGACAGCCTCCACTCAGAAACGTGAACAGAGAGGCGGAGACATTATTAAATCAGCAGTTTATCATAGCGCCAAAGACACGGTCAGTCTCAGCTGTGGAAGAAGGCGGCTAAAGCGTTAGCCATCTTGTTAGCCGCTAAGGAGTCCGTATCTCTGGCGATGTGATGAGCTGCTGATTTATCTCAATGTCTCCACGTCCTTCTGCTCCTCTCATGAAAGCGCTGCAGTGCGCGCACGACTAAATGAGCTCAGACCCGTGGTTTGTTTAATGAAGCAGGAGGCTGTAAAAACACTAGGTTCTGCCGTTTCACGCTCCACTCCGCTGTTTAAATGGTGAAAAAGATTCGTAGATCCGAGCCTTCGTCGGGATTATTTTCAGCATCGTCTACAAAAATATTTTTTCTGCCCTCATCTGACCATTTAAATCCAAACTAGCTCAGGAAAAACATTGTTTTTCCCCCTCAGCAGCTGCGTCGCGGCTCTTCATATCTGCCGTGTTTACTTCTTGTTGTGCTGAAAGTCTCCGCGGCTCCGCCCTCCTGCAGCCTGCAGGAAGGAGGGGCTGGGTCTGTGTTCAGTGAAGGAGAAGGAGGGGGGCGAGTGGGAGAAAACAGACAGATGGTGGATTCTCGATATAAACGATATAGTCTCGTCTTATATCTCTTTAGAAAAAATCTCGATATTTAAAAAATATCGATATATCGCCCAGCCCTAATTCTCGCTATTGTGAATAGCAGTTTATCCTTAGGCGTGGTCCCAAAAACCTTTAAACATGCTGCTGTCCAGCCTCTCCTGAAAAAACCTAACCTTGACCCCTCGGTGGTGTCCACCTTCCGGCCTGTCTCCAGACTCCCATTCACCTCTAAACTACTGGGGGAAATTGTTGAGTCTCAGTTGAAATGTTTCTTGAAGGATCACACCATCCTAGAGTTGTTCCAAACCAGCTTCAAATCTCTCCATAGCACTGATACTGCTCTACTGAAGATTTTTTACTGACATTTTCATAGCCACAGATGCAGGTGATTCTGTGCTGCTTGTCTTATTGGACCTTACATCCACTTTTGACACCATCGACCACAACATCCTCATTTCTAGGCAGGAGCAGTGGGTGGGCATCACAGGGTCAGCCCTCAAATGGTTTGATTCCTACCTCTCAGACAGAACCTTTTGTGTCAGTATCAACAATTTCAGTTCAGAATCTACAGCGCTTCAGTGGGAGGTACCACAGGGGTCCATCCTCGGTCCCCTTCTCTTTTCGTTATACCTACTGCCACTAGGTGCTATTTTCCACAAACACAACATAGCCCTTCATTTCTATGTCGATGACTGTCAAATTTACCTCCCCCTGAGGCACAGAGGCTCACGCTCTATTCAACCCCTTCTTGACTGTCTGGCCGACATCCATGATTGGATGGCTTCAAACTTCTTAAGTTTCATGAGAAGAAGTCTGAAGTCATGTTGTTCCATCCCAATGGCTCATTCACAAACCACAACATTGACCTTCTCTCTCTAGCCCTGCTAGAGAAACGGGTCACTAATCTGGGGGTGATAATGGACGCTTCCCTGAAACTTAACAGTCACGTAAACATGATTGTTAAATCCTGCTTTTTTCAGCTGAGGCAGCTGTATAAGCTGAAGCCCATACTATCCAAAAAGAACCTTGAGACAGTAATCCATGCTTTCATAACATTGAGGCTCGATTACTGCAGTTCACTTCTGTTTGGAATCAGTCAGTCCTCCATTGCACGCCTACAGCTGGTCCAAAATGCTGCAGCTCGATTTTTAACTGGTACAGGCCATAGAGAGCACATCACACCAGTTTTGGCCTCCATGCACTGGCTACCCATTCACCTTCGGATCCAGTTTAAAATACTCATGTATGTTTTAAAATCTCTGAACAGTTCCGTTCCACCCTATCTCACTGACCTTCTGTAGCCATATGTCCCACCGCGCTCTCTGAGGTCAGCAGACCAGATGCCTCTTTCAGTCCCAGAAACTCGTTGTAAGCTCAGAGGTGACAGGGCTTTCTCAGTTGCAAGTCCAAGACTGTGGAATGAGTTGCCACTGAAGCCCGAGATACACTCATGCGTCCTCAGGTACGCCACCATACGCGCGCATTTTGTGCGCATGTGTTTTGCTGATATGCTTCAGCATATGTCAGAAACTCAGCTCCTTGTTGTAATATGAGCTGCTGCACATGGAGGGGACTCAACTGAGCTCGCTGATTGGTTACTTGCTGACACGCCTACTGAAATGATTGACAGCCAGCTCATGTAGCGCCTTGAAGACCGCGGCGGTGTTCATGCGGTGTTTCTACTATATATGTTGTAAAAAGTTCTCTCAGAAATAAAAATAATAACAGGGAGTGCTTTTCCTGCAGCACACAGCCCACCAGGGATATTTAAAACATCGCGCACCCAGGTAGGACCTGAATTCATTCATTTCAATCATCGAGTGAACGGAGGAAGAAGCGGTTACTTGACTTTAGGCAAAAAAACAAAAGAAAAGGCCCGATCAGCGATAAAGAAGGGGAATTTATTTAATTTGTGTAACATACAAAACAGTCCGGCGCCGGGGAAGTTTATGTTCAGACACCGCGCATCGCGTATGCGTAGTAAAAAAAATACTTTTGCGCGTACGTGCCCTGAGGGGCTACGCGGGGCTACGCTTTTGCCACAGCGTACGTACGCTGCGTATAGGCGTATCGTGAGGACGCATGAGTGTATCTCGGGCTTGAGTGTCAGGCAGGCTCCCACACTCACAGTCTTTAAGTCTCGCTTGAAAACCCACTTCTATTTTCTTGCCTTTAACACGGTGTGATTTGCTTTGATCCTCTCTGTAATATACAGTGTTGGCCATTTTAGTTAGTTTCTGTTGCTAGTTACCGTATATCTATATTTTTATATTATGTTTTCCTGTCCACTGTGCTTTTTGTTTCTATTGTACAGCACTTTGGATGGCCTTGTTGCTGTTTTAAGTGCTCTATAAATAAATTGGTATGGTATGGTATGTGCAGAACCACTGACTGACTGCAACTGTGGTGCGCATTGCAAATACGATTTCAGATAAATTGCTGTTTCTGTGAAACAATGGCAGGGCTTTGAGAACCGTCCACTTTGACACCTGGACTTAAAAAGGTTTTTATGTCTAAAAACCTGACTGCTGTTGCTGTGTAGACAAACAGCCGAAATGTAACACAATTGTCCCAATTTCACTTATGCTGGGGAACAAGTGTTTACGAGGTACTGGAAAAGTGTGTTTATACAGAGATGCTGTTGAGTTGAGCAGGACTCAGTGTGGACTTACGTTTTGTGCATCGCTGTGATCCTGGAATTGCGCTCCAACCGTGACAGCACTGCCCTCCACAGACATTCACCCTGAACACAAAACAAGCAGAGCTTGAAGAAGAAACTATGAAACTGGTACAGGAACAGGCTCATCACCCAGCACCACCTGGTTGATGGAGGACTCTCTGGGACATCATTTCTGTCTCCTACTCATACCACCAATATGAAGAACTCAAATGCATTTTTTATTAAAGCCACAGACTTTCTCATGCACACATAAACAATGTGTTTTATAATAATAGAGCTGCATTATTGTTATATTTGGTGCAGAAACCAAATGCAGAATTTTTACAGATAGTTTTTTACAGCTTAAACAAACGTGTATTTCTGACCTATCTACAACTCCGTTCCAAAAACACTGGGCCATTGTGTAAAATGTCAATTAAAAACAGAAAGCAAGATAATTAATAAGCTATAAAAAAGCTAATAAAAGAAGATTTGTTTTGTTTTGTTTTTTTGACAGCAGCAATTCTCAAAAAAAATGTAACCAGGGTAATAAAAGGCAGCAAAATAAGTGGTACAAATACTGTAAACAGCTGGAGGAGGATTTTGCAGCTAATTAGGTTAATTGGCAACTGCTTAGTGTCATGATATGTGTCTGTTCAGTTTTAAAGGGATCCATGATTAGTTGGACATGTTGGTCTAAAAATTATTTAAAAAATTAAATACATTTAATTAAAAATTGCTGTTTATGTAAAAACTCATAATTACTTCAAAAACGTTATATCTTTTGTTATTTTCACCCATGGAGGTCGCCATTTTTCCCCCTGCACAATGCATGCTGGGTTGATGGCACGGTTAGGTCCATTCTGTACTGGAATCTACAGAGTAAACCCAGGAAGGCTAACATTACCTGAGTTGTTTTGTTTTATTATTGCGTTTAACTGGTGTAAATTTAGATAATGTCACAGTGCATCACTGTTGGCTGAAATTTAAAAACAGAAAAAGGCAGAAATAGTGAGGTGAGTGACACATGAAAAAAAGAAGAGCACAATGGGAAAAAGCCGTCAAAAGAATGAAACTTCTGAAGGACCCACATTTGTGCTCTCAGCACTTCTCTCCAGAAGACTTTGAAGGAGCTGACAGGTGGTTGTTACCCACGAAAGCTAAAATCGAATGCTGAGCCGACAATTTTTAACCATAAAGCACCTACACCCCGCCGCTGGCTAGAGAGTGAAAGATGCTGGGGAAAGAGTCAGAGACAGGCAACGCTGGAAGCTCTAGCTATTCCCACTGTTGCTGGTACCGAATGTAAAATTACGGATCTGACACCAGATCAAAAGACCAGACCCTATACAGGTGCTACTGGACCTGACAATAGACACAGAGCATGTCATGCATTCACCGGATCACACAGTCTGACCAGCGCTATGTGTTCATCTATCATTTCATTTACGAAGCTGAAGTTTGCTTCCGATTTTGGAAATGGCTAAAGGGCGATTCCAGCTAATTTTTCACTAGTTTAAGTGTCTTTAATCTGTTCTAGTTTAAGCAATCAAAATTATCATGTATTAAAAAAAGAAGAAAATATTTCAAACAATTCAAAATGCCCTTTGTTGCAGTGAGAGAGAGGAGCTTCTCATGCAACTGAGAGCAGAAAAAGAGAGATGTTCAACTCTCTAGAATAAAAAAAGCTGATTTACAAATTTGAAGTTTTGCATTTATAATTGTTTTAAACTGAAGACTTGTTTTATTGTGGAGACCTCTAAACCACACACAAACACGCATTTGCCTGTTCTGACTGTTGATTCTGTTCAAATGATTCCATAAAGTGTTGAAATTGCCCTCTTTTGAAGTTTCACAAATAAGATAAAGGTTTGACAAATCAGAGTAGGTTTTAATTATTCTGATATTAGTATAGAATAATCTAGTCCAGGTTAAGTATTTTTGTCTTTAAACTAGAACAGACCATGCTCATGGTAGTGAAAAATTAAGTGGAATCACCTTTAGCCATTTCCTGACTCGGAAGCTGCAATCGGAAGCCAACTTCAGCTTCATGTTTAATTTATTGCTAACAGTAATTCACAATTTTTAAGATAGCAATGCTGTATGTATATCAATAATATAACAAGCTTTATTACAGTTGTCTTCAACTACAAATGCTGAAACACAAATCGTTGTCAACACATCCGATGCAGCAGTACAGCGGTCAGAAGATGTATTGTATCCAATAACAATGAACCACATTTATGCAGATAGGCCGAACAAACAACAACTTCTTCGGCCAACTCTTTCCTCTTCATCCATTTGGTCCTCCTCATCTTCATTAACCCTTGTGAGTTCTACATTGACATTAATTTCAATGCGCTCCGGTTCAAATTGAAAAGGAGTAACGTTACTCATAACTGTTTTGGCTGGACGGCGCTAGCACTAGCACTACAGGACCTAGCATACATAATTTACCCAGAATGCGGTGCAGCATAAACAACATGGCGACATCTGTGTGGCAATATTTTATTTAAATTTATAAAAACTAAACAGCCTACAATATTTTTACGTTTCGGCTATACGAAAACGTGTGTAGAAATGGAACTCGTTCGTAAGTCGGGGATCACCTGTACAATCCCGCCTTCAGATAAAAGTGACCAATACAATCCCACCTTCAGATAAAAGTGGCCAATACAGGTGGTCCTCGACTTACGGCGTTTCGGCTATACGAACGGGTGTAGAAATGGAACTCGTTCGTAAGTCGGGACTCACCTGTCCAATCCCACCTTCAGATAAAAGTGGCCAATACAGGTAGTCCTCGACTTACGGCGTTTCGGCTATACGAAAGGGTGTAGAAATGGAACTCGTTCGTAAGTCGGGGATCACCTGTACAATCCCGCCTTCAGATAAAAGTGACCAATACAATCACATATATATATATATATATA
>JBBPBX010110248.1:0-10900 GCA_038048925.1 Garcialebias charrua | reverse complement strand
AAAATGAACATGGAGGGCTAGTCACTCTCTGGAGTTACTCGTTAACCTCAGTTGAGAAAAAGTTTCCCCAGGAAGAAAAAGAACTGGCAGTGTTAGCCAGATACTGGGGTACTCTAAAAGATCTAGCTCAAGGCCAACCTATCAAAGTCATAACACAAAGTCAAGTGCACAAATATCTCAGAAAAGGGACAATAGAAAGTACCAAAGCCACGAATTCCAGATGGGGTCGTTGGGAGGACATTTTATTAGACCCCGATCTAGAGATAGGACCAGCACAACCTGTGAGTAAAAAAGCAAAAAATGAGATGCCCGAAAAACCAAAAACACACGACTGGACTCTCTACACCGATGGATCCAAGAAAGGAACCGATCAGGTGGCACATTGGGGATTTATTCTTAAATTCCAAGGGAACGAGTGCTGCCGTAGGAGGGGGAGAGTGCCAGGAAGTGCGCAAACTGGAGAAGTTACGGCAGTACTCGAAGGGTTGCTAGAACTAACTCACAGAAAAGTAAAAACAGCACGAGTAGTGACTGACAGTTATTACTGTGCACAGGCTCTGAATGAAGATTTATCCATTTGGGAAGAAAATGGATTTGAAAGTGCTAAAGGGAAAGTGGTGGCTCATCATGACTTGTGGAAGAAAATAGCTGAAATTAGGCTAAACTTGCAATTGGAAGTCGAGCACCAGAGATCCCACACTAAGGAAGGAAAGCACTGGCAGGGTAATGATGAAGTTGATCGTTATGTACAACAGAGAAAAATCGTTTTTGTCGGGATCGAGAAGTGGGAACAAACCCCCCAGGGAAGGAGGGTCCCACAGAAGTACGTGTCTGAGGTTGTGCGGGGCGTGCATGAGAGCTTAGGTCATGCGGGCGTGCAACCTACACGTAAGGAATTGGAGCATCAGGAGCTCTGGATTCCCTTAAAACAAATCCGCGAAGTGCTACTGGACTGTAAGATATGTGGTCAATATAATGCAGGGCGCAGGGGGCACCGAGTGGATGGACAAACTATCAAAAGTACCATACCCTGGGGATCAGTGTGCATGGACGTAGCTGGACCCATGGGGATCACAGGCAAGAAGGGAGAGAAATACCTTATTGTGCTGGTGGACTCAATGTCAGGGTATGTGATAGTGAAACCAGCAAGAAAAGCTAATGGCAACAGTGTTGTTAGCATGCTGGAACAAGTCTGTGGGGCGTTAGGTATTCCAAAAGAGTTGAGAACCGATAATGGGACACACTTTCGCAATGCACAAGTAGATCACTGGTGCCAGATGTTTGGGGTAATGCGTGTTTACTCACCTCCCTACACACCCCAAGCTAACGGAGTGGCTGAAAGAGCCATAGGTTTAGTCAAAAATTGGATAGCTAAAAATGCTAATACCAAAGAATGGAGCACTAAAACTGTGGAAATAGGACAGGCCTTGAATGACAGGCGCAGAGCTGATAGGCCCTCCCCTTCAGAGGAGCTTAACCAACGAGAGTTCACCACGCAGGAAACTGGGCGGGGCTCCGATGATAAAGGGGAACAGTCAGACTCTGACGTCTCATTCAAGGTGGGGCAGAAGGTGTGGATCAGAGCCCAGGATCACCCGTCAGCAGTTGCGGTAAGACCCAAATACAACGCCACAGACAGAGTCAAAAGACTATTAGACAAAAACACCGTAGAATTAGTCAAAAAAGGGGTCCAAGGTATAGAGCAATTGAAACCAATTCCTAGCTAAGTTGAAACCAGAAACCGGATTATGGCCAGTGAACCAAGCAGCATGCTCCCCTACATTAGAATGGCCACTATATACGGGGGAGTTATCCTACGAAGGACAAGCACAGGGCTCTGGGCAGGAAGGGCCCTGAACACATTGGAATATGCCAAAAAAGGATACCTGTCAACGGAGAAGGAAGTTATAAAGTGGAGTGCACTGTATAATCAGTGTGCAATTTGCGCAAAGGCTACTGGTTTGCCTTTAAAATTTGGAGGCCCGGGGAAGAAAAAGCCCCTCAGGCCTAAATCAAACAGATTTGATGTTGAACACTTAAAAATAAAACCAGTAAAAGTAATGAACGCGTTTATCTGCGGAGAATGCAGAATTGCTGTCTTGCCTCGAATAATCATTATCACTCAATGGGATCTGAGTGGAAAAGGCCCGAAGGACTGTACCTGTGAATGGGATGGAACAGACGTGAAATATTGCGGAGACTGCCGAGCTGAAATGCTACAAGCTCGGCTGCTGCACTCTGAGAAAGCAATGGGTTGGCAGACAAGGAAATGCTGCGACCCGCTCAAAGCCTTTAAAACACAGGTTGACAAAGAAAAATCTGAGGTCCTGAGGCAAGCCCCGACCATACAGAGGTATGACCGGGGACCAAATGCGAGCCCCTCGGCTCCACCCCTGTATCCAGGTATAGAAGGTCCCAGTGGGGTAGAACAAACTGACTCAAAAGAGAGGGATTGGAACCCTCGAGACCTACTCGAACAATCAATACAGCAGTCCTGGCCCTATAGCCCTATGATGGGGAGAGTGAAAGACGCCCCTCTCGGCACAACCCAATTCCCATTAGTCTTTAGAGTATTTCGGGACCCATCAGAGACAGAAGGAATAGAAACGAACCAGCTCCCCGATGAGATAAACGAAGAAGCTCAGAAAGGAGGGTGGAAAGGTCCCTGGGAATTAGCAACATGGGCCCAACTGATTGCAGAGGTGGTCTTGAATCAGAGTCTTCCACTGGTAGACCTGCCTGAAGTCCCTCGGGAAGCAGGGGCCAGACACACAAATTTGTACTACACCACCACCAGTTTAGATGCGTGGACAGTACATGGGGCGAGAGCCAAGCAGAAAACCGCTGAGTATTTAGTCACCCCGGAAGCCTGGGAGAGGCACGGAGTGCTGCAGATTCCCGGAACAGCAGCGCAACGGGTGAACACACCCATCAGGCCAGACTCCACCCAGAGGGTTAGAATTTCCGTGCAAATGATCCTTGCACCATACCTGGGTGTGTACTCAGTCGGAGCCACAGTTCAGCCGATCGAGGACAGCAAAGACGAAGCAGAAAAGCCTCGATCAAGCAAAGCAGGAAAGAAACAAAGTGGATTAAAAGCTTGGGCCAGCAAAACGTTCCATCGAAAATGGAAGAAAGCGGACAAGTAAAAACCAACCAAAGGGTCGCTAGAGTCATCAATGGATCTCATCGCAACAACAGAAAAGGTAGAAAAAAGCTAAGAAAAATTATAAGATGCCCTAGTATAATTTGGAATGGAAAAGCTAATCTAAAGTCAGTTGGAACAGCGGGTTCATGTTGGTACCGGAACTACCCATACGCGTGTGCGCCCTATGGGCCAGGCGAGATAGATTTTCTCCCCAGAACAAAAGAGCAACCGCGTGAGGAAGTGGTAAATGTGTTGTTCCAAAGGGCCAGAATTGGGCCCTATGTTCCAGCCCTAATTGTCCACGGTAAACTGGTAAAACTAGATCGGCCGAGAAAAGACTTCTCCATCCAATATAATGGGTCATCAAATTATTACAATTCCTGTGTAAGGACTTACAGGGAATCAGACCTAACCCAGGCAAAAGACAGGCCTCTTGGGTTAGTCTGGATAAGTGATTTCACTACACTCCCATATAACCCAAGCCCAATGGGGACACCCTGGATTTTTAACGCGGTCCAGATGATAATACAAGGACTCCAGGTTAAAATCAAATGGGGCCCAAACTATGCAGAACCCCATCAAACAGAATACTGTGAAATCTCAGTGGGGGATCAAATCATCTGGGCTACGAGTCCAACTTTGCGGATAGGAATCCATGAGAGGGAGTGTGACCCAGAGAAAGTGGTGGTTGAAAACACTAGACTACCCGTGCGAATGCTGTACGACCGAATCCGTGCCCCTTCCCATAGCTGGGAAAATTATCCCCTAAGGCTGGCTTACAGGATAAAAATATCCTACAGAGGGCATCCATTAGTCTGTATAACAACACAATTGATCGAAATGGGCAAAGATTATGATAGATACGCGGCCGAAATGAGAGAAAAGGCCATAGATCAGATATTCTATATATGGGAACATTACGAAGCCTCTGCCCGCAATGATGCACCCTTTGGCCAGTTACACGGCCCACAGCCTGAACCTCCATGCTGGGGGGTCTCCCAATGGAAATGGGTGTGGCGGGGGTTGAACCCAGACTTGCATCACCCCTCGCCCCTTTGTGTGGAGCTTTATAAAGAGAGGGTGATGAGAAGAGAAAAAGGTGAGACACCACCTAAACCTCCCAGGTACACGATCAGCCCAGAAACACGACATCGGATCCTGGCATGTCTGGACCCGATTTTTCCACCAGGCATGTAATGGAAGAAGACATTATAGACTCAAAAACAATAGATGAAGATACTGAGAATATTTTGGTTCAATTTGAAAGAGATGGTCCAAAAATACCAGCTCTAAAAATAACAGGAAATGAGAAAATAGTTTGGCTCAACAAACCTAAACTCGATATCTCTCTATGGACAGACTGCACCAAGAATTACTTTTATTCAAACACCAAATATTTTAAAAAGACTAAATTAAATGACCCTCAAAAAGAATATCACTTGAAGCCAGCATACCTGCCCCGGTATGAAAATAGTCCTAAACCTTGCCCGCCAACCTCACCATGGATATTCAACGTGGTTTACCTGACAGTAGCGGGAATAAGTATTAAATTAAGATGGGGACCTAACTATCGTGAAACCTTCCAAAGTCGATTCTTTGAAATCTCTGTGGGAGGCATGGTGATATGGACCACAAGCCCCGCTATGGTGAAAACCATCCAAGGAATGGTGAGTAACCCAGAGCGCTATGTTATCGAGAACCAACACCTACCTATAAGAGTGTTAAGAGACCGTATGAGGACCCCCTACCAACGTTGGCACAGGCCATGGTCCAGAGAAGGGTACGTGATGCATGTGTTGTATCAAGACCAACCATTAATGGTTCTAATAGAATCTGTGACCCCAGGGGGTGCCAGAGGAGATCAGTATTTCATAGCTTTTTATAAAAAACACTTGAAATACACACAAGGAGCCAGTTTCCCCCAGAAATGGCGCTGGGAAGGACGCCAGTCTAAACCTGGCGAATGGCTGGTGATTCAGTGGAAGTGGGTGTGGAAAGGATTGCAACCTGGATTGCCACACCCCTCTCCACTTTATCTAGAACTCCTCAAAGACCGAGTGACCACAACTCACAGGCGCTCGAGAAGGAGACCCAGGTCCAAACGAAACAAAGGCTCCAAAGGCAATCCTCTCAACCATGATTCCTCTGAACAGAAGGCTGAATAGTAAGGATTCAAGCAGCGATGATTCAGATAGCGATGAAGATCCACACATTTATGAAAATGACTCACACATCTACGAGGACCTAGCGACCCCAGACCGACCTAAGGACTGTTCATGGATTACGAGAATGGATAAAGCGACTTGTCTACGAATCCTGCTGCGGGTATTCGTAGTGTTAATAGGCTTAATAATGTTGTTGGTTATTTTGTATCAAGCCGGAATCAGACCATGGAGCCTAACGCATGTGAGAGTCTCCCACGGGAGATCCAAGTATGCAAACATGACCTGCTGGGACATCACACGAAAGAACATCTTCATGCCATGGAATCAAAGTGAGAACATTCAGAATCAGACTTTTTCCTGGAACCGAGTGAGAAAAGCAGGCTACCAAGCCTGGAGGAGAAAGCTGAACAATATGCCTGAATGGTACGCAGCTGTTGATGCTGAAAATCTAACAGGTGTGTCCTGGACTATCACTGATCTGCTGGTTCTGCGTGACGGGTTTGTTGTTTGGACAGCAATCTTAGAACAACAGGTTAGAAGAGAAATGAGATGTAACTGGATCCAACCAGACAAGCAACCACCTGAAACGCAGTGTAATCGTGCCTGTCGACCACTACCAGGGTTGGGGTATCAAGGTTACTGGGATACAGAAGTGATCCATCCCGCACCGCCTAAAGAAAAAGAGGACACTTGTCAAGCAATACTCACTCGATGGGAGTTTTGGGGCAACCTCCACCTGGACTGTGATAAAAATCCTACTCCCACCAAAAGAAACCGCACTGAAGGAAATCACGGCTTAACCAAAGTCAAAACTATTCACACTGTTAAGTACAAGAAAGTGCTTAAAACCAATGCGACCAACCCAATGCACAAAATACGGCCCACTGGGGGAACAACCCATCAGTGGTATACTGGTACACCCCCCACTCCAATAGACATAGCGGGAGACGGCGGTATAGGTTTCCCAATAAGACATCATGTATACCCAAAATATGACACAGAGAAGGCAAAGGCCTACGTGGAATATTGCAAAGAAAATAAATTAAAGAAACTACCAATCTGCTATTGGAACCTGTATGGTGAGTGTAAATCTCAGTATTACTTACCAATAACACCAGTTTGGAATCAGAGATATTATTATTGGAATTGGGCAGCTATATTTCATCCTGCAAATGCTTGGCATGAAAATTGGTTAAATATAACATTACCATGGGTTTGGATAGTCCCAGGGTTACCCCATTTTGAAGGTGATTTTGTAGAGGGACACTCTAGACTTCACACAGGCTTAATGGGACCATATTATTCCGACATGTATGTACAAAAACTGCCTAGACCAGATGAACTTCTTAATGCACCGAAAGGTGACTTTGACAAAATTGACAAATGTGTGGCCGAACGAATTTTCCTTAGTCTTAATAACTCAGTGTGGGAAAGTAGCGGAGCATCCCCAAGATGCAAACTGTGGGAGACTGAGGTAGCTGTCATGTCTACGTGGCGTTACGATTGTACCACTCTGCGAAAGGCACAAACAGTTAAAATATTGCTCCAAGCTTGGCATGAATACCATAAGAGGGATAAGACAAGAACCTGGTGGGGGTTTCAGGAAGAAGAAATGAAAGAATGGGTAGTTCCATGTTTGTATCAATCAAATAATTATTGGATTAGATATCAGTTCTTAGCCACTGTGTATTCCAAAGAGCAAGATATATGGGCGACTGCTATATATCGCCCAGACAGGTATGTTAGTCCTAGGCCATGGAAAATGATTTGTAATGAACAAAAGACAGTGTGTGTGATCAGTTTGGCTCGAAGACCCTGTTATGAGCTGCCCGGATGGGAAAGCTATTGTGACGCTTACTATGCAGGAGAATACTCAACCCACGCTTCAGAGGTGGTCTGGAAGAAATATGGTAAAATATGGAGAAGGTCAGTGCCTGACGATACAACTTGTACTAATATTATATTGGGACATAAGTTAAGAACTAGAAAGCACATTCAGGGAGTGATAATCCCCTTTGTATCAGACTCCATGATTGCTCTAGCCGAAGGCCATGCAGCAAGGCGCCGCATGTGCCTCGGGGATGAGATACAGGGATATGAATGGGTAGGTCCGAACCAAATCTATTCCAACATATCCTGTCAGTACCCAGAAGAAAGCTGGAAAGAATGTGGTGATAAAGAAAATCTGCATAGCTGCGCATGGTATGAGACTGTCAGTTACACCGTAGGCCGCAAAGTTAAAGAAGCCATACATGGTGTTGGAGAGGTGATCAGAGAAGGCGGAAGTATTGTTGAAGGGTGGGTGTTTGAACTGTTCCTTCAGATCTGGCCTTATTTGGTTAGCTTAGTAGGCATAATCCTTGTTGCCTTAGTAGGGCGTGTAGCCCTACAGGAGTGTATCAAAGCCATGGCCCGCAAAGGGGGGAGGAGCCTTAGGCCACTCCCACCAGAACCGGGCGCTGGCTCAGAATAAAAGGCCGGAGCCACAAGGAAACAGTCACTCTTCAGCCCTGAAGCAGCAGAGAGCGGTACCCAAGAGAACTCACATCAAGAGCAATTAAGAACTAACAGATAACTAACTATCCAACAATCAGGGAACGGAATGCAGACACCACCCTGTGCCTTGGCCACGGTAATTATATATTTTTATTGGATAAACGCAGGTGCAACTTCAGACACAATTATTGTGGAATTTTAAGAAGAAAGAACCGTATCACTTATTATTGGTTTAGGAAAATAATCTAGAATCATGACTACTGAGGATTGTCAAACAACCACTGAATCCATAGAAGTGAGCACTCCTATTTGGGGGTCGGATGCTACTACAGTACCCACCACCAAACTCTGGCCTCCGTGCCCTGCTTATTTTAAAGGGAGCTCGGTAGAATATTTTCTGATAATGACAGCATGGATGTGCTACTGCCATACCGGGGAATGGGGCAGGGGAAAGCTTATGCGAATCCCGGTGGCCCTACAGGCCTATGCTAAGATGGTGGTGACCCATGTAATACTCAAGAGAGCTGAAATTATGCCACATCTGTTTGTCGTCTACTTGCTGGGAAGAGTGAATCCTTCGTTTCGACAGGGAGTGGTGATCTCAGCCTGGTTGATGGTAGATACTGTTGTGGTAGCCCTTGAGTGTGCAGCTGGGCTTACTCCCCTACTCATCCCCCGAACCAACTGTGGAAACACGGCCGGTAGAATAGTAACAGTGGTGATGGAAGCGACCATCGCCATGACAGTGGTGGCACACCTGCTTTATCAGACTCTATCTCTGCGACCCCAGAACAGATACCGTTGGTCTCTAAAGTTGGCTGTTTTGATAGGATGGGGCCTGGTGTGGGGAGTCTGCTCCGTGCTTTACTGGGTCAGTCTCTGCACCACGGTGCCTATCGTGGCTTGGATGATGACTTATGGGGCCATCTTCAAGCTCACCCGTAGACCGCTCCCTGCTGAACCAGAGGCAAGCGGAGATCGTGGAATCTCCGTAGACCGAGATATCTGACTTCCTGGCAAAAATATAACCACCTAATCAATATAACCAACATTGCTTGAAATCCCTTGCTCACGCTTTTTATTTTTTAAATTTATTTTTAATTTTTATTCTTTATTTTTTCATTTTACTTTTATTTGGTTTCATCATTATTACTGTTATCTCTTTTGTTACTTTTATAATGAAACAGAATTAACTTAGCCTCATCTCTTTAAGAAATACTCAATGGTAAACGCCGACGGCGCAAGGCTCATGACGGCTCAAGGCCCATAAGACCCCAAGGCCCGGCACACGTAGTTGAGTGTTTTAAGAGGCGATGAGGACTAAGAGTGTTGCTATTAGAGAACCTGGTCTGTCACCTCCCTTATTGCTGTTGCAGGAGCCTGATGTATCCTGCGGGTTCTGTCGCCGTGGATTGACAGACACCAAATACCTTTGGGCTGTTGGTCCGTTCTGGTGGTGCCACAGATGTCATTCCAACGTGGTGGGCACAGCTGTGGTGAATGGAATCCTGATCCTAGATGAACCAGGCAGCCTGCCCCAAGTGCCAGTGGACATGTGTGTGGCAACAGAGAGCACCTGTAAAGTCATCTGGACCTCGGCGCTGAGGGCTGCACCCTATCTGGCGATGGGGGCAATTCCAGCAGGCGCCACATACCACCCGGTGGTAGCCAAGACGTGGGAACATCTTGACAATGGGACCAGGTTCGTGGCCATTCATCTGTACACCGGGTTGACGTTGGTCCACGGCCCAGCCTTTGAGGTCACACAAGACCCACCAGAACCTGTGCCAAAGGGGGTGTCTGCCTCATTGGAGATGGGCATGGGAACCAATCCCTCTTTGGCCCCAACGCATGAGGTGACCGTGATCCAAGGCCGAGCGGCAAGTTCACAAGAAATCAACTTGGCTCCATCCCTAGTGGTGGTGACTCCACATCAGAGCCCAACAGCAACTCCCCTCATTCCTGAATCCCCTGAGGCTCAATCTGAAACCGAGCCTATGGATGTGGCTTCCCCTAACCAACCCATCCTTGTTCGTGAGTGCACAGAATGCCCAGAGTGCCCAGAAATGTGCGCATTAGAGTCACTGAACCGCTACTTGGAACACTTTGGGAGCAGTGAAGTGGGTCCATCGAGCTCCACTGGGTCCATAGACACTGATTCCTTTGACCCAACCAGTCCTGAAGGGTCAATCCCCCCTAACGTGCTATTAATGGAGGGATTCAACCTAGGCCCACAGTCCCCAGACGAGTCACTCACGGTCATCCAAGCGCTTCAAGAGCAACCACAACAAGTGCCTGATGCTTCTGAATATATGCAATCAGATGAAGGATGGTCTGGGATCGAACCAGTCACTCCTGTGGGGTCTCCCATGATTGATGATAGCTCAGACCCTATGTTCACTGTGACCATTCTCCCCTCGCCTGTGCAGAGCCCAGCTCCTGTTCCAGTGGAGGATCGAGAGGGGGTCCGTGCGTCAGGACCCGAACGAGTCGCTACACCCTCGGTGGAGGAGCCAGAAGGAGACTACGAGCTGCAGGTGTTGGATTCTTGGGATGCAGCTGAGGATGAGAATTGCGACATGGGACTAGGCGACACAGAGGACCCTGAAACTGATCCAGAGTCTCAGAGTGATCTCGATTATGATGAAGACGATGATGTGCTGACCGGGGAGGCGATTGATGAAAACAAGGACTGGCTTAAGGTTCAATGAAATGTTTGTAGGTTTTGATTCCAAAGAGAGGGTGTCGAGGAGAGTGAGTTTATTATGGATTCAAAACCAACAAAAATTAATCAGTACAGGAAAGCTTATGGAAAGTAGTGCAAAAATATATTAATAACAGTTGTCGAGGTAGAAACATGTCTGGTCTTGTCTAGGACTTGTCCGGACTTGTCTATTATGCAACTTCAGTTATCTCATCTGTTCAGAAGGGGAGCACAGAGTTCTGCAGAAACGCTCCACTCAGAAACACACACACACACACACTCACACACACACTCACCCAGACGCACGCTCACACAGACAGGCAGAGCACAGGAGGAGAACGGCAAAGGGAGCAGAAAAGAATAATTGTTTTAAACATTAGAAAAGCC
>JBBPBX010110247.1:0-10900 GCA_038048925.1 Garcialebias charrua | reverse complement strand
GGAAGTGGAACAGAGAGCCCTTAACTCCTATGAGGGGACAACTCCAAGCCATTGGTTCCGATATGTGGATGATACCTGGGTCAAAATCCAAGCCAGGGAGGTGGAAGCGTTCACCAGACACATTAACTCGGTAGATAACAACATCAAGTTCACCAGAGAGGATGCTAATGACAATAAGCTTCCTTTTTTGGACTGTTTGGTTCACATGGAAAGAGAGGACAGCCTCAACATTGAAGTTTACAGAAAACCAACCCACACAGACCAGTATCTCCTGTTTGACTCTCACCATCCACTGGAACACAAACTTTCTGTCATCAGAACCTTACAGCACCGGGCCGATCACATCCCCACGAAGACAGAAGGGAAGAAAAAGGAACAGAAACACATTGAAAAATCTCTCCAAACATGTGGATATCCTAACTGGGCCTTTGTCAAGTCAGCGAGGAAATTTCCAAAACACAATAAGGAACAGAAAAAGGAGAACAGACGAAAAAACATTGTCATCCCTTATGTTGCTGGACTATCAGAGAATTTCAGAAGGATTCTCAACAAACACAACATCCCAGTACATTTCAAACCCAGCAGGACTCTCAGACAGAGGCTGGTCCACCCGAAGGACAAAACACCTACACACAAACAGAGTGGTGTAGTGTATGCAGTCCAGTGCAGCGAGGACTGTCCAGACTTATACATTGGGGAAACTAAACAGCCAATCCACAGAAGAATGTCTCAACACAGGAGAGCAACCTCCTCTGGTCAAAACTCAGCTGTTCACCTACACCTCACAGACAAGGGACACTCTTTTGAGGACCAAAATGTACATATTTTGGACCGAGAGCACAGGTGGTTTGAGCGAGGTGTGAAGGAGGCGATTTATGTAAAAAGAGAGAAACCATCGTTAAACAGAGGAGGAGGTCTAAGATTTCAACTTTCTAAAACTTATAGTGCAGCCCTGGATTTGGTCCCCAGGCGTCTCACACCTGATGAGAACAGAGGAGCTTTGTTTGTGAATTAGACCAACAAAGACTTTGACAGGTCCCTGTTATCAATGTGTGAAGTGTGGTTTTTGTCAATTTACATACAGTAGGGTGTGTGTGTGTTTTTCTGTAAGCTCTGCTTTCACACACAGAACTTTGAATGGGTCACAGCCACGTGTTATCCCAAGTATGTGTGTGTGTTAGCTTCCAATTTACCTAGTTTGGTGTGCACCAGTGGCCCAGCTTTGCTTATAACTTCTCTCTCCCTCTCACAGTCTCCAATAGCCTATATGCCACGGGCTTCCGTTCCAGCACCTCCGCAGTCATTACACAGACGGTGCACTTCCGGTTAGCGGGAAAGACACGAACATAAATGACTAAATACAATTAATAAAACATCGGCATACACACCAATAACAACTCTATACACATATAAAACCATATAAAATTATGGCGACGTTCCCCCTACGGATAGCCGCGATAAATGTTCGCCGAAACC
This sequence comes from Garcialebias charrua, assembly GCA_038048925.1. Taxonomy (NCBI): domain Eukaryota; kingdom Metazoa; phylum Chordata; class Actinopteri; order Cyprinodontiformes; family Rivulidae; genus Garcialebias; species Garcialebias charrua. The sequence continues at coordinate 9,424 of JBBPBX010110247.1, read as the reverse complement.
CCCCCGCGGAACAGCTGTTCCCACCGGTGGGCGGACACAACGGTACTCACGTGTAGTGCCGGTAGCGCGCGGCCGCTTCCCGTTTCGGCTCGTTGTCATGGTTTGCTACTAGGAGCTAACGCTAACAACAACGGAGGTGGATGGGAACCGGAAGTGGCGGGTAGGTGTTGCATTTTGCCGGAAGTACGTCACGCCCCCCCGTGGCATATAGGCTAATGCTTATCGGATGATGAGCGAAACGTCTTGTTTGTTACAAATAAAGTCCAGTTGTTCTGTATTGAACGCCTTTTTTGATTTTATCATGTCCTGGACGACTGAGAATCTACACCAGCACTCTCCCGAATGGTCAAACTCACAAATTCGAGGATTCAGACCTGGCTACAGACTTTGTTAAAAAGAACATTAAAAATGTGGTCGATTCATCCGTGTTATAAACTCGAAATGGTGCTGTTTAAGTGCCCTGTTTACACATTCTGATGGTGGTTTCCACTCTGACTCCTTATCTTGTTTGGGCCTTTCGGCCTAAGAGGTATATCTATGACATGATCGTACATAGAACCTTCAGTTTACTTTATAGATATACTTTTTATACGTTTTTATACTACTATGCAAAAACTCAGGACAGTATTACACTTTTATTATTTCATTCTATGCTTATGTTCATTAAATGTTTAATGTTTTAGTTTGAGTTTTAGTGTTGGTGTAAATTTTCATACTTCTATACTACTATGCAAAAACTCAGGACAGTGTTACATTTTTACTATTTTATGCTTATGTTTATTAAATGTTTCAGTGTTTTAGTGTTTAAATGGTTACTGTTGCACCGAGGGACTGAGAGAAACGCAATTTCAATCCTGTGTATGTCCTGTACATATTGCAGTTCTGACAATAAAGTTGACTTTGACTTTGATACAGCTATATTATGTAGTTTACAACACTTTGGGCATTAAAATTGCTGTATAACATATTTTTGTCCTATAACAGTGCCTTCAAAATATCACATGAATATAACATGATCATGATCTACCTCAGATGTTTATTTCTTGGCCTTTTTACTTTTATATACATATATACAGTACAGTATATTTACTTTGTTACTTTTAATTTTCTTTTTTAGGTATTACTTCAGCTGGCTTTTATGGGTCTGCTCGCACATTAGTTCTAATTACAGTACATGTATTATTTTATTTTATTTTTTTAATTTTATTATTATTATTTTTTTTCATCTTTTATCTTTTTTTTCCATTATATATGCTTTATGCTCTATAGGACAAGATTCTCTTTTATATATATAGGTGTGTGTGTGTAGGTGTGTACATGTGTGTATGTATGTGTGTGTGTGTGTGTGTGTGTGTGTGTGTGTGTGCATGTGTAGCCCAGACAAATATTTTAGTACACTGATTATACACAGACAGAGGGTAAAGGTGGGCTGCACATCTGTACATATACATATTAATTTATTTATTTATTTATTATTTTTTTTTCTCCTATTTTTTATGCTAGTTCTTTATACGGTGCAATTATTGAATATTGTTTCACTTGCATCATGTTCCCAGGGGAGGGCGGCAGTGGTTGTTACTGCTCTTGTTCTTCCCCCTTTCCTCGGTCTTTGGTAAGCTGTGAGCTGAGTTCCTTTTGTGTTCTTTGTGGGGTCTCGCGTGTCCCGTTTGGGGGGATGCTTCGGCGAGTGGGTGGTTTGCAGTGGGTGGGATCTCGTGTTTCCCGATTGGAGGGATGCTTCGGCGGGTGGAAGTGGGTGGTTTGTGGTGGGTGGGATCTAGCATGTCCCGATTGGGGGGATGCTTCTGCGAGGGGGTGGGTTTAGGGGGTGTTTTGGTTTGTTGGGGTACACACATTGTTTGATGTCATTGTATGTTTTTTTTCCCTCTACCTCCCTTTCCCTTCTCTCTTTCAGGCGACCAGGGGGCAGCCCCACCTATTCTACTCTGTGCTGAACTATGGCTGATTCTATCCCGACACCAGCAGCAGGGGTAGGACAGGAGATCTGTTTTACCAGCTTTAATTGCAGGGGGATTAACACCCCCCAAAAACGCAGTAAGGTAATACACCATATACAACGCTTGGGGACACACATAGCATTTTTGCAGGAGACACACCTTAGGAATGGGGATCACCTAAAATTGAGGCGTAGCTGGACTGGCCAGGTTTTCCACTCCTCTTTCAACACCAAATCCAGGGGGGTGGCGATTCTTATTAATAAATCTACCCCTTATGTACACTCTCAAACCATTTCTGATTCATGTGGCAGATACATAATTATCATGGATGCTATCCACAATATTACGGTAGCCTTGGTCAATATTTATGCTCCCAATTGCGATAATGAAAACTTTTTTAAACACATTTTTCAACTACTACCCGACATGTCCACTTATCATCTCATAATGGGAGGCAACTTTAACTGCTGGCTAGATTCCCAGCTGGACCGTTCATCTCTAAATATAGTCACGCCCTCACGCTCCTCCAAGGTCATAAACTCTTTTATGTCAGAATTCAATTTGCAGGAGGCTTGGCGATTTCTACATCCCTTTCAGAAGGTTTTCTCTTTTTTCTCTCCAGTCCACCACACCTACACGCACATTGATTTCTTTCTGATAGATAACAGATTGCTATCTCGGCTCACTGGATGTAAATACGATGCTATTGTTCTGTCAGACCACACCCCAGTTTCCATAACTATCAGATTCGGCTCTCACCCCGTTGAACGACCGCCGTGGAGGCTTAATACCCGCCTATTGACTAATGACAGGTTTGTATCCTTTGTAGGGCGACAAATAGACTTCTTTCTAGAGACCAATAAAAGTCCCGGAATCTCGGCCTCATTGCTTTGGGAGACACTTAAGGCCTGCATTAGAGGAGAAATTATCTCTTATGTAAAGTATGAAAATAAATTACGAAAAGATAAACTTAATACCCTGACGCGCCAAATCTCTCAAATTGATAACTTGTTTGCCACATCTCCTTCTCCTGTTTTATACAAGGACAGACTCATCTTACAGGCTGAGTTTGATGTGCTCATGACCCAACACACTACTGAGATGTTACTTCAAACAGGTGCCCAAATTTATGAACATGGGGATAAAGCTGGCAAACTTTTAGCTCATCGGATTCGTCGTCTATCAGCCTCTCGCCACATCACCCAGATTCAAACTGATCAGGGTACCACTGTTAACCCAATAGAGATCAATCTGGCCTTTAGAGATTTTTACGAAAAACTTTACTCCTCGGGTTGTTTTCCCTTGGAGACAGACTTCGATGATTTCTTTGACACCTTGGAAATCCCTACCATTGGTCAGGATGTGGCTGACAATCTTGAAAGACCCATTGATGTCTTGGAACTCTCTAAAGCAATCAAAGCCTTGCAGGGGGGGAAATACCCAGGTCCGGATGGATTTCCCTGTGAATTTTATAGAACATTTTGGGACAAGCTTTCCTCTTTACTCCTGGACGTATACAATGAATCCTTCACTACTGGACATTTACCCCAGACCCTTAACCAGGCTATTACCTTACTGGCAAAAAAGGACAAAGACGCTTTGCTCTGCGCCTCCTACCGTCCAATAAGTCTCCTCAATGTTGATTGTAAGTTACTGGCAAAGACGTTAGCGCTAAGACTAGAAGTTGTACTCCTTAGTGTGGTAGGAATGGACCAGACCGGTTTCGTGCAAAATAGGAACTCCTTCTCCAACATAAGACAGCTCTTTAATGTCTTATACAGCCTACCTTCTGACAGTACCCAAGAAGCTGTGATATCTTTGGACGCTGAGAAGGCCTTCGACAGGGTCGAGTGGTCATACTTATTTTACTTGATTAAGAAATTCGGCTTTAGAGAGACCTTCTTGTCCTGGATTAAACTGCTTTACTCTGACCCTTATGTGTCAATTAGGACAAATAGCAACCATTCAGGCTATTTTCGTCTCTGCCTCTACGCGCCAAGGCTGTCCATTGAGTCCGCTACTATTCGCTTTGGCAATTGAACCCCTCGCAATAGCACTCAGAAATAGTACGAGCATTGTGGGTGTGGTGAGGAAAGACTTAGAGGCTAAGTTGTCTTTATACGCCGATGATCTCCTTTTGTACGTTTCCGATTTGGATGTCTCTATTCCTGCTATACTTGCTACACTGGGTAGATTCAGACAACTGTCAGGTTATAAATTAAACCTCAACAAAAGCGAACTATTTCCTATCAATGCGCTGTCTAAGAGCTATCCATTGCACACACTACCTTTAAGGTTGTGGATCAAGGTTTTTCCTATCTAGGAATCAAAGTTACATCTAAATATGGAGACCTCTTCAAAGCCAACTTTTCCCCTCTGCTAACTCACATCAAGGAGGACTTTGATCATTGGTCGATGCTGGGTCTTTCTTTAGCTGCCCGGGTTAACGTGATTAAAATGAATATTTTACCTCGTTTCTCCTACCTATTTCAATGCATACCTATCTTTCTCCCGCTGTCCTTTTTTAACAAACTAGATGGTATAATTATCAAATTTCTTTGGAACGGGAAAACTCCTCGAATCCGTACTGAATTTCTACAGCGGCCTAGGAAGCTGGGTGGTATGGCCCTCCCAAATCTAAGGTTCTATTACTGGGCCTCAAATATTAGACTTTTTCGATATTGGCTTGAGGCGGGTAGCCCCTCTTCTCCAGCCTGGGTCTCCATGGAGGCCAGCTCTGTAAGACCCGTGTCTTTGGTAGCTCTGTTACTCACCGTTACAATCCTTAACTAAACCTTACACTTCTAATAAATTGGTGGAGGGATCTTTAAAACCATGGAAACAATTCAGACGACACTTTGGCCTACAACCTATTTTGATACATGCTCCCATACCCTCAAACCACACTTTTCCACCATCTCTTTCAGACAATGCTTTCTTGTCATGGCGGAGAAAGGATCGCTCTACCTTTCACGACATGTACATTAACAATACCTTCGCCTCATTTCAACAGATCTCCGAGAAGTTCGATATCCCTCGCCACCAGTTCTTTAGGTACTTACAAGTGCGTAGTTTTGTCAGCTCCACCTACCCAAACTTTCCCAATCTTCCCATGGATACAACCCTGGACATTTTTCTAAAACCCCAGGTCAAACTGAAAGGAGCTATTTCTTTCACATACAATCGAATTATGACTCTACGCCCTCGAATTCTAAACTCTATTAAACTACTCTGGGAAGAGGATCTAGGTCCGACTATCTCAGAGGATCTCTGGTCACAAATCTTACTATCTGTGCACAAATCAAAGCCAGGCACAACTTGATCCAATGTAAGCTTGTGCATCGTATTTATTACACCAAAGCACGCCTGGCCAAGTTCTATGACATTTCCCCTGCTTGTGATAGGTTCCAGCATTCCCCAGCTAATTTAATTCACACCATCTGGCTATGTCCTCAACTTTATCAATATTGGTCTTTGCTATATTATCAGACATTTATGACAGACAATTGGAACCAGACCCATTAACGGCCTTATTCGGAATTACCCCTCTGCAATCCACCCTGTCCTCGTCACAAAAGTCCTCCCTTGCTTTCCTGACCTTTTTGGTAAGGAGAGTGATTACAAAATATACAAAAAACATACAGAAACATAAACTTTGCAACAAGAGGAAACCATACCCTGGACCAGGTTTACACCACCATGAAAAATTCCTACAGAGCCGTCCCCCTCCCCCACATTGGTGCTTCGGACCATATCTGTGTCATGCTAAAGCCAGCATACAGGCCGCTGGTGAAAGTCACAAAACCAGTCCGCAAGCAGATACGAGTGTGGCCAGAGGGGTCTTCAGAGGCACTCCAGGACTGTTTTGACACCACAGATTGGAGTATGTTCAAAGAAGCTGCTACCACAAACAACACCACATGTCTCCAGGAGTACTCAGACACTGTATGTTCATACATCACCAAGTGCATTGATGATGTAACCAACCTTAAAACCATCACTGTTCGGGCTAACCAGAAGCCATGGCTGACAGCTGAGGTTCACAGACTCATGAAAGCCAGGAATGCTGCCTTCAAAGCGGGAGATCAGGTGGGCCTGAGGGCAGCCAGAAACAACCTGGACCGGGGCATCAGAAAGGCAAAGAGGCAGTATTCTGGGAAAATAGCTCACCGTTTCAAGGACAGCAGGGATACACGCAGTCTGTGGCAGGGAATACAGACCATCACAAACTACAAACCACCCCCCCAGACCTGTGACAGCTCAGCCTCTGCGCTGAATGAACTGAATGAGTTCTTTGCTCGGTTCGAGGCAAGTAACAGCACACCAGCACATAAACTCCCCCCCTCTCCTGATGGCCAGGTGCTGACGCTGTCCTCAGACAGCGTAAGGCGATCATTCATCAAGATTAACGCCCGGAAGGCCTCTGGTCCTGACAACATACCTGGTCGTGTGCTGAAGGACTGTGCAGGGGAACTCGCAGCGGTCTTCACGGACATCTTTAACATCTCACTGAGCCAGGCCATCGTCCCCACCTGTTTCAAAGCCACCACCATCATCCCTGTCCCAAAGAAGGCAACGCCCGCATGCCTCAATGACTATCGCCCAGTAGCACTCACCCCCATCCTGATGAAGTGCTTTGAACGGCTAGTCATGAAAAGCATCACATCTGTCCTCCCTGACTCCCTGGATCCCTTCCAATTTGCATACCGACCTAATCGCTCAACCGACGATGCCATCTCCTCTGCCCTTCACACAGCTCTCACACATCTGGACACGAAGGACTCCTATGTTAGAATGTTGTTCATCGACTTCAGCTCGGCATTTAACACCATCATCCCCCAACAGCTCATCCTTAAACTGGACAGTCTGGGGCTGAACACCTCAATGTGTAACTGGCTGCTAGACTTCCTGACCGGGAGACCACAGACAGTACGAGTCGGGAGTAACACATCTAGCACCATCACATTGAACACAGGGGCCCCACAAGGATGTGTGCTGAGCCCCCTTCTATTCACCCTGCTAACACACGACTGCACACCATCATACAGCTCCAACCACTTCATCAAGTTTGCGGACGACACAACAGTGGTGGGTCTCATCAGCAACAACGATGAGACGGACTACAGGAACGAGGTGAGCCGCCTGGCCTTGTGGTGCGGACACAACAATCTCACTCTCAACGTGGAGAAGACAAAGGAGATTGTTGTGGACTTCAGGAAGAGGGATGCCCAGCATGCCCCTCTGACCATCAACAGCACCGCAGTGGAGAGAGTAGACAGCACCAAGTTCCTGGGAGTGCACGTCTCGAAGGACCTGTCCTGGAGCAGGAACACTGCAGCACTGGCAAAGAAGGCTCACCAGCGTCTCTACTTTCTCCGCAAGCTGAAAAGGGCTGGAGCTTCAACCCCCATCATGAGCACCTTCTACAGAGGTGCCATAGAAAGTGTCCTGACCAGCTGCATCACTGTGTGGTTTGGTGCATGTACTGCATCCTGCCGCAAGAGCCTCCAGCGCATTGTGAGAGCAGCTGAGAAGATAGTCGGCACCTCCTTCCCCTCACTGCAGGACTTACACAGCAAACGCCTCACTCGGAAAGCCCACTGCATGGCAGGTGATCCCACACACCCACTACACAGCTGCTTCAGACTGCTGCCATCAGGAAGGAGACTGAGGAGTCTCCAGGCTCGAACCAGCAGACTGAGAGACAGCTCTGTTCATCAGGCAGTCAGGATGCTAAACACTCTGCCTGCTCTGCCCCCCCTCCCATTTGAACTGCCTTAACACTAAAACTTTCTCACACATTACCACAAAACACAAAGATTTTAACACTGGACTCTGTGTCATCAAACGGGTTATTCACTAAACTCTCGGTCATGTGCTCATACAGTTTGCACTACTTCTCATACTTGCACTAATGTTTGTATTACATCACTGCCTATAATCATAATACTGTTTACATTCTCTGTTTACATTTATTAATACTGTTTACTTTTTTACTACTGCTTACATGTAATTACTACTGTTTACATTTACACTACTCTAATATCTACACCACTGCTGATACATATACAGTGTGCTCTGAACGGTCTTACTTAGGGATGCCCAATGTGCCTTACTGCATATGCCACTTTTTGCCTCTATAACAACATCAACTACTACCTCATACATATACTGTGTACATTAACTCATACGCTGCTTTGCCACTTTGCAAATGTCAATGCTAGAAACCTTTAGTTTATTTTAGTTATACTTTTTATACTCTTTTTTATACTAGTATGCAAAAACTCAGGACAGTATTATGTTCATTAAATGTTTAATGTTTTAGTTTTAGAGTTGGTGTAAATTTTCATACTCTTATACCACTATGCAAAAAACTCAGGACAGTGTTAGTTTTACTATTTTATGCTTATGTCTATTATTATATGTTTCAGTGTTTCAATGTTTAGATGTTTACTGTTGCACCGAGGGACTGAGAGAAACGCAATTTCGGTCCTGTGTAGAGCTGTCATCGGGCCGGAAATCCACGGCCCTACCCTACCCGAGCCCTAAGTTTAATTACCCAAGCCCGAGGGAGCCCGCTGATTTCCTAGAAATCACCGCCCGACCCGACCCTACCCGATTAAAAAAAAAAACAACAACAACAAAAAAAAAAAAAACACTACGTTTATTTATTAAGCTTTTACTGCGTTCTCCCACTCAGCAAAAGAACTTGATGTTGTTCTTCTTTGTTTTGATGGAGGAGGAGGAGGTGTGAGCGCGCTGCTCGCAGTTTGCTGTTGAAGCTTCAGGAATGTCAGGAATGCGGCAACTTGTTCCGCCGCAGAGAGAGCAGTGTGCGGACGTGAGCGTGCACCTGACGCACGTCAGCTGGTGACATAATTTTGAGCTCGTTAAAGTTAGGCCACAGAAATAATGCAACTCTCTGCAAGTCGTGGATAATAATTTTGCGCTCCAGCACTTCTGCATGTCTGCGGCGCAGAAACACCTGCTGCGGAGAGTCTGTGTGAGGACTGGCAGTGTTGCTTCAGTTTCTCATTCCAGAGACAAACCAGGTTGGTGGGATATTTGTCACCCTCCAGTTCTCTCTGTGCACGGTAAAATGGTTCGAGAAATGTCACTAAAAAGTCCAGCATGTCGGGGGAGACGCTGTCAGGCGCGCGCTGCGCGCCTGCTCTCTGGCTGAGTTGCCAATTTAGTGGCTGCGCTCAGTGCGCTGCGGTTTTCACCATCTAAATTCACTCTATTAATTATTTCCTCATCAATAAACTTACTGCCTTATATTCTTTACAAGCAGATTAAAACAATTTTATATTGTGTGCATTTTTATTTAGTTCCTGGACCAGTTAAAAATAGAATAAGATTAGTCACAGAATACTAAATCCTTTTTATGTTCTAAAATAATGGTTTCCTGCCATGTCACGTCAGCTTGCCTGCCTCACCTACGTGACTTGTCTCTGCTCTCCAAA
>JBBPBX010110246.1:0-10900 GCA_038048925.1 Garcialebias charrua | reverse complement strand
CTGTTTTTAACCCCCTGTTACGTCACATATTATCTGCTGTTGAAGGGCTGTGACGTCAGAGACAGGCCTCCACGAGCGCTCAGGTTATTTTTTTAAATTTTAACAAAGTTAAAGCGCGTTTTAGTTCGATTTAAGCTAATGGGAGATTGTTTTACTGACTGAAGTTAAAACGTCCTGTTTATACGTTGTTTGTTTGTTTATTGTTTGTTTATTGTTTGTTTATTTGAATCTTGTTGGTGCAGTTTATTTGCCTCTCATGGACTGGAAACATGAATTGTGGATGAACTAGGAGAAGAGGTGGAGGTGGAGAGACGTCACCTTGTGTCCAGGTGAACAGAAGGGGGCGCTGCTGGTCCACATGTCCAGATAAGACAGATCAGAGACAGGCTGAGGACAGATCAGAGACATGCCGAGGACAGATCAGAGACAGGCTGAGGACAGATCAGAGACAGGCTGAGGACAGATCAGAGACAGGCTGAGGACAGATCAGAGACAGGCTGAGGACAGATCAGAGACATGCAGAGGACAGATCAGAGACAGGCTGAGGACAGATCAGAGACAGGCTGAGGACAGATCAGAGACAGGCTGAGGACAGATCAGAGACAGGCTGAGGACAGATCAGAGACAGGCTGAGGACAGATCGGAGACAGGCTGAGGACAGATCAGAGACAGGCTGAGGACAGATCAGAGACAGGCTGAGGACAGATCGGAGACAGGCTGAGGACAGATCGGAGACAGGCTGAGGACAGATCGGAGACAGGCTGAGGACAGATCAGAGACAGGCTGAGGACAGATCGGAGACAGGCTGAGGACAGATCAGAGACAGGCTGAGGACAGATCAGAGACAGGCTGAGGACAGATCAGAGACAGGCTGAGGACAGATCAGAGACAGGCTGAGGACAGATCAGAGACAGGCTGAGGACAGATCAGAGACAGGCTGAGGACAGATCAGAGACAGGCTGAGGACAGATCAGAGACAGGCTGAGGACAGATCAGAGACAGGCTGAGGACAGATCAGAGACAGGCTGAGGACAGATCAGAGACAGGCCGAGGACAGATCAGAGACAGGCCGAGGACAGATCAGAGACAGGCTGAGGACAGATCAGAGACAGGCCGAGGACAGATCAGAGACAGGAGGACAGATCAGAGACAGTCCGAGGACAGATCAGAGACATGCCGAGGACAGATCAGAGACAGTCCGAGGACAGATCAGAGACAGGCTGAGGACAGATCAGAGACAGGCCGAGGACAGATCAGAGACTGTCCGAGGACAGATCAGAGACAGTCCGAGGACAGATCAGAGACAGGCTGAGGACAGATCAGAGACAGGCTGAGGACAGATCAGAGACAGGCAGAGGACAGATCAGAGACAGGTTGAGGACTGATCAGAGACAGTCCGAGGACAGATCAGAGACAGGCAGAGGACAGATCAGAGACAGGTTGAGGACAGATCAGAGACAGTCCGAGGACAGATCGGAGACAGGATGACAGATCGGAGACAGGAGGACAGATCGGAGACAGGCCGAGGACAGATCAGAGACAGGCCGAGGACAGATCAGAGACAGTCCGAGGACAGATCAGAGACAGTCCGAGGACAGATCAGAGACAGGCCGAGGACAGATCAGAGACAGTCCGAGGACAGATCGGAGACAGTCCGAGGACAGATCGGAGACAGTCCGAGGAAAGATCGGAGACAGTCCGAGGACAGATCAGAGACAGGCCGAGGACAGATCAGAGACAGGCCGAGGACAGATCAGAGACAGTCCGAGGACAGATAGGAGACAGTCCGAGGACAGATCAGAGACAGTCCGAGGACAGATCAGAGACAGGAGGACAGATCAGAGACAGGCAGAGGACAGATCAGAGACAGGAGGACAGATCAGAGACAGTCCGAGGAAAGATCGGAGACAGTCCGAGGACAGATCGGAGACAGGCAGAGGACATATCAGAGACAGGCAGAGGACAGATCGGAGACAGGAGGACAGATCGGAGACAGGAGGACAGATCGGAGACAGGAGGACAGATCGGAGACAGGAGGACAGATCAGAGACAGGCTGAGGACAGATCAGAGACAGTCCGAGGACAGATCAGAGACAGTCCGAGGACAGATCAGAGACAGGCTGAGGACAGATCAGAGACAGTCCAAGGACAGATCAGAGACAGACTGAGGACAGATCAGAGACAGGAGGACAGATCAGAGACAGGCTGAGGACAGATCAGAGACAGGCTGAGAGGACAGATCAGAGACAGGCTGAGGACAGATCAGAGACAGTCCAAGGACAGATCAGAGACATGCTGAGGACAGATCAGAGACAGGCTGAGGACAGATCAGAGACAGGAGGACAGATCGGAGACAGGAGGACAGATCGGAGACAGGAGGACAGATCGGAGACAGGAGGACAGATCGGAGACAGGAGGACAGATCAGAGACAGGCTGAGGACAGATCAGAGACAGGCTGAGGACAGATCAGAGACAGGCTGAGGACAGATCAGAGACAGTCCAAGGACAGATCAGAGACAGGCTGAGGACAGATCAGAGACAGTCCAAGGACAGATCAGAGACAGGCTGAGGACAGATCAGAGACAGTCCAAGGACAGATCAGAGACAGGCTGAGGACAGATCAGAGACAGTCCAAGGACAGATCAGAGACAGGCTGAGGACAGATCAGAGACAGTCCAAGGACAGATCAGAGACATGCTGAGGACAGATCAGAGACAGTCCAAGGACAGATCAGAGACAGGCTGAGGACAGATCAGAGACAGTCCAAGGACAGATCAGAGACATGCTGAGGACAGATCAGAGACAGGCTGAGGACAGATCAGAGACAGGCTGAGGACAGATCAGAGACAGGCTGAGGACAGATCAGAGACAGGAGGACAGATCGGAGACAGGAGGACAGATCGGAGACAGGAGGACAGATCGGAGACAGGAGGACAGATCGGAGACAGGAGGACAGATCAGAGACAGGCTGAGGACAGATCAGAGACAGGCTGAGGACAGATCAGAGACAGCAGAGGACAGATCAGAGACATGCTGAGGACAGATCAGAGACATGCTGAGGACAGATCAGAGACAGGCCGAGGACAGATCAGAGACAGGCCGAGGACAGATCAGAGACAGGCTGAGAGGACAGATCAGAGACAGGCTGAGGACAGATCAGAGACAGTCCAAGGACAGATCAGAGACATGCTGAGGACAGATCAGAGACAGGCTGAGGACAGGTCAGAGACAGGCTGAGGACAGATCAGAGACAGGCCGAGGACAGATCAGAGACAGTCCAAGGACAGATCAGAGACAGGAGGGCAGATCAGAGACAGGAGGACAGATCAGAGACAGGCTGAGGACAGATCAGAGACAGGCTGAGAGGACAGATCAGAGACAGGCTGAGGACAGATCAGAGACAGAGGACAGATCAGAGACATGCTGAGGACAGATCAGAGACAGGCTGAGGACAGATCAGAGACAGGAGGACAGATCGGAGACAGGAGGACAGATCGGAGACAGGAGGACAGATCGGAGACAGGAGGACAGATCGGAGACAGGAGGACAGATCAGAGACAGGCTGAGGACAGATCAGAGACAGGCTGAGGACAGATCAGAGACAGGCTGAGGACAGATCAGAGACAGTCCAAGGACAGATCAGAGACAGGCTGAGGACAGATCAGAGACAGTCCAAGGACAGATCAGAGACATGCTGAGGACAGATCAGAGACAGGCTGAGGACATATCAGAGACAGGCTGAGGACATATCAGAGACAGGAGGACAGATCGGAGACAGGAGGACAGATCGGAGACAGGAGGACAGATCGGAGACAGGAGGACAGATCAGAGACAGGCTGAGGACAGATCAGAGACAGTCCGAGGACAGATCAGAGACAGTCCGAGGACAGATCAGAGACAGGCTGAGGACAGATCAGAGACAGTCCAAGGACAGATCAGAGACAGACTGAGGACAGATCAGAGACAGGAGGACAGATCAGAGACAGGCTGAGGACAGATCAGAGACAGGCTGAGAGGACAGATCAGAGACAGGCTGAGGACAGATCAGAGACAGGCTGAGGACAGATCAGAGACAGTCCAAGGACAGATCAGAGACAGCTGAGGACAGATCAGAGACAGGCTGAGGACAGATCAGAGACAGGCTGAGGACAGATCAGAGACAGGCTGAGGACAGATCAGAGACAGGCTGAGGACAGATCAGAGACAGTCCAAGGACAGATCAGAGACATGCTGAGGACAGATCAGAGACAGGCTGAGGACAGATCAGAGACAGGAGGACAGATCGGAGACAGGAGGACAGATCGGAGACAGGAGGACAGATCGGAGACAGGAGGACAGATCGGAGACAGGAGGACAGATCAGAGACAGGCTGAGGACAGATCAGAGACAGGCTGAGGACAGATCAGAGACAGTCTGAGAGGACAGATCAGAGACAGGCTGAGGACAGATCAGAGACAGTCCAAGGACAGATCAGAGACATGCTGAGGACAGATCAGAGACAGGCTGAGGACAGATCAGAGACAGGCTGAGGACAGATCAGAGACAGGAGGACAGATCGGAGACAGGAGGACAGATCGGAGACAGGAGGACAGATCGGAGACAGGAGGACAGATCAGAGACAGGCTGAGGACAGATCAGAGACAGGCTGAGGACAGATCAGAGACAGGCTGAGGACAGATCAGAGACAGGCTGAGGACAGATCAGAGACAGGCTGAGGACAGATCAGAGACAGGAGGACAGATCGGAGACAGTGAGGACAGATCAGAGACAGGCTGAGGACAGGTCAGAGACAGGAGGACAGATCGGAGACAGGAGGACAGATCGGAGACAGGAGGACAGATCGGAGACAGGAGGACAGATCGGAGACAGGAGGACAGATCAGAGACAGGCTGAGGACAGATCAGAGACAGGCTGAGGACAGATCAGAGACAGGCTGAGGACAGATCAGAGACAGTCCAAGGACAGATCAGAGACATGCTGAGGACAGATCAGAGACAGGCTGAGGACATATCAGAGACAGGCTGAGGACATATCAGAGACAGGAGGACAGATCGGAGACAGGAGGACAGATCGGAGACAGGAGGACAGATCGGAGACAGGAGGACAGATCAGAGACAGGCTGAGGACAGATCAGAGACAGTCCGAGGACAGATCAGAGACAGTCCGAGGACAGATCAGAGACAGGCTGAGGACAGATCAGAGACAGTCCAAGGACAGATCAGAGACAGACTGAGGACAGATCAGAGACAGGAGGACAGATCAGAGACAGGCTGAGGACAGATCAGAGACAGGCTGAGAGGACAGATCAGAGACAGGCTGAGGACAGATCAGAGACAGTCCAAGGACAGATCAGAGACAGGCTGAGGACAGATCAGAGACAGGAGGACAGATCGGAGACAGGAGGACAGATCGGAGACAGGAGGACAGATCGGAGACAGGAGGACAGATCGGAGACAGGAGGACAGATCAGAGACAGGCTGAGGACAGATCAGAGACAGGCTGAGGACAGATCAGAGACAGGCTGAGGACAGATCAGAGACAGGCTGAGGACAGATCAGAGACAGTCCAAGGACAGATCAGAGACATGCTGAGGACAGATCAGAGACAGGCTGAGGACAGATCAGAGACAGGAGGACAGATCGGAGACAGGAGGACAGATCGGAGACAGGAGGACAGATCGGAGACAGGAGGACAGATCGGAGACAGGAGGACAGATCAGAGACAGGCTGAGGACAGATCAGAGACAGGCTGAGGACAGATCAGAGACAGGCTGAGGACAGATCAGAGACAGGCTGAGGACAGATCAGAGACAGTCCAAGGACAGATCAGAGACATGCTGAGGACAGATCAGAGACAGGCTGAGGACAGATCGGAGACAGGAGGACAGATCGGAGACAGGAGGACAGATCGGAGACAGGAGGACAGATCAGAGACAGGCTGAGGACAGATCCGAGACAGGCTGAGGACAGATCAGAGACAGACTGAGGACAGATCAGAGACAGGAGGACAGATCGGAGACAGTCCAAGGACAGATCAGAGACAGGCTGAGGACAGGTCAGAGACAGGAGGACAGATCGGAGACAGGAGGACAGATCGGAGACAGGAGGACAGATCGGAGACAGGAGGACAGATCGGAGACAGGAGGACAGATCGGAGACAGGAGGACAGATCGGAGACAGGAGGACAGATCAGGACAGAGACAGGCTGAGGACAGATCAGAGACAGGAGGACAGATCAGAGACAGGCCGAGGACAGGAATGTCCAGCTGCAGGTTTGACCTGGTCTTGATGTGGTCCTGGTTCAGTTCTGGAGGTCCACCTGTCGAGTCATACCTGGAGGACATCAGGTGTCTTTCTTAAAAGAGTCCCAGGGGCTCAATGGGACTCACGTGTAGAAATAAAGGTTGAATGAATGACACAGGTGAGGTTTTATCACAGCGAACTCTTTGATGCTCGTTTGAAGTTCCTCACCGTTTGATTCCAGGACAGGAAGTTCCTCGTGCTCGTTAAGGATGAAGTCGATCATTTCATGAAGTTTTTATTTCTACAGGTCGTCTCATGGAGCAGACCTGCTTCAGAAAAACATGTAGGTAAAATAAACAACAATAAAACAACAGAGTTGTATGAAACCAGGTCAAATACCAAAAACAAGAGATTTTATTTCAATGTTTCTGTTGACCTCATCAAAGGTTTCACAGTGGACACCTTCAGGTCCAGGAGCAGAGAAGACAAACACCTGAGGACAGGTAGACTCAGCAGCTTACCCACTTGGTTCTGCGTCACCAGTGTCCACTCATTCAACCTTTATTTCTACAGGTCAGTCCCACTGTGCCTAGAGGACTCGTTTACAGGAGACACGAGTGAGGACAACAGTGTGAGGACAACGGTGTGAGGACAACAGTGTGAGGACAACAGTGTGAGGACAACGGTGTGAGGACAACAGTGTGAGGACAACAGTGTGAGGACAACCGTGGACACGCTTCAAATACAGTAAATACAGTGAAAAGAATAAATGAAAGAAAAGTGTAATAAAGTCAAAGTCAAAGTCAACTTTATTGTCAGAACTGCAATATGTACAGGACATACACAGGATTGAAATTGTGTTTCTCTCAGTCCCTCGGTGCAACAGTAACCATCTAAACACTAAACACTAAAACACTAAAACACTAAAACACTAAAACAAAATAAATAAAAAGATGTCCAGCTGTCACTGTGTGAGAGCAGGGGACACCTGGACATGTCTCCAGTCCATCACAGAGACACCTGGACATGTCTCCAGTCCATCACAGAGACACCTGGACATGTCTCCAGTCCATCACAGAGACACCTGGACATGTCTCCAGTCCATCACAGAGACACCTGGACATGTCTCCAGTCCATCACAGAGACACCTGGACATGTCTCCAGTCCATCACAGAGACACCTGGACATGTCTCCAGTCCATCACAGAGACACCTGGACATGTCTCCAGTCCATCACAGAGACACCTGGACATGTCTCCAGTCCATCACAGAGACACCTGGACATGTCTCCAGTCCATCACAGAGACACCTGGACATGTCTCCAGTCCATCACAGAGACACCTGGACAGGTCTCCAGTCCATCACAGAGACACCTGGACATGTCTCCAGTCCATCACAGAGACACCTGGACATGTCTCCAGTCCATCACAGAGACACCTGGACAGGTCTCCAGTCCATCACAGAGACACCTGGACATGTCTCCAGTCCATCACAGAGACACCTGGACATGTCTCCAGTCCATCACAGAGACACCTGGACATGTCTCCAGTCCATCACAGAGACACCTGGACAGGTCTCCAGTCCATCACAGAGACACCTGGACAGGTCTCCAGTCCATCACAGAGACACCTGGACAGGTCTCCAGTCCATCACAGAGACACCTGGACAGGTCTCCAGTCCATCACAGAGACACCTGGACAGGTCTCCAGTCCATCACAGAGACACCTGGACATGTCTCCAGTCCATCACAGAGACACCTGGACAGGTCTCCAGTCCATCACAGAGACACCTGGACAGGTCTCCAGTCCATCACAGAGACACCTGGACATGTCTCCAGTCCATCACAGAGACACCTGGACAGGTCTCCAGTCCATCACAGAGACACCTGGACATGTCTCCAGTCCATCACAGAGACACCTGGACATGTCTCCAGTCCATCACAGAGACACCTGGACAGGTCTCCAGTCCATCACAGAGACACCTGGACATGTCTCCAGTCCATCACAGAGACACCTGGACAGGTCTCCAGTCCATCACAGAGACACCTGGACATGTCTCCAGTCCATCACAGAGACACCTGGACATGTCTCCAGTCCATCACAGAGACACCTGGACATGTCTCCAGTCCATCACAGAGACACCTGGACATGTCTCCAGTCCATCACAGAGACACCTGGACATGTCTCCAGTCCATCACAGAGACACCTGGACATGTCTCCAGTCCATCACAGAGACACCTGGACATGTCTCCAGTCCATCACAGAGACACCTGGACATGTCTCCAGTCCATCACAGAGACACCTGGACATGTCTCCAGTCCATCACAGAGACACCTGGACATGTCTCCAGTCCATCACAGAGACACCTGGACATGTCTCCAGTCCATCACAGAGACACCTGGACATGTCTCCAGTCCATCACAGAGACACCTGGACATGTCTCCAGTCCATCACAGAGACACCTGGACATGTCTCCAGTCCATCACAGAGACACCTGGACATGTCTCCAGTCCATCACAGAGACACCTGGACATGTCTCCAGTCCATCACAGAGACACCTGGACATGTCTCCAGTCCATCACAGAGACACCTGGACATGTCTCCAGTCCATCACAGAGACACCTGGACATGTCTCCAGTCCATCACAGAGACACCTGGACAGGTCTCCAGTCCATCACAGAGACACCTGGACATGTCTCCAGTCCATCACAGAGACACCTGGACATGTCTCCAGTCCATCACAGAGACACCTGGACATGTCTCCAGTCCATCACAGAGACACCTGGACAGGTCTCCAGTCCATCACAGAGACACCTGGACATGTCTCCAGTCCATCACAGAGACACCTGGACATGTCTCCAGTCCATCACAGAGACACCTGGACAGGTCTCCAGTCCATCACAGAGACACCTGGACATGTCTCCAGTCCATCACAGAGACACCTGGACATGTCTCCAGTCCATCACAGAGACACCTGGACATGTCTCCAGTCCATCACAGAGACACCTGGACAGGTCTCCAGTCCATCACAGAGACACCTGGACATGTCTCCAGTCCATCACAGAGACACCTGGACATGTCTCCAGTCCATCACAGAGACACCTGGACATGTCTCCAGTCCATCACAGAGACACCTGGACATGTCTCCAGTCCATCACAGAGACACCTGGACATGTCTCCAGTCCATCACAGAGACACCTGGACATGTCTCCAGTCCATCACAGAGACACCTGGACATGTCTCCAGTCCATCACAGAGACACCTGGACATGTCTCCAGTCCATCACAGAGACACCTGGACATGTCTCCAGTCCATCACAGAGACACCTGGACATGTCTCCAGTCCATCACAGAGACACCTGGACATGTCTCCAGTCCATCACAGAGACACCTGGACATGTCTCCAGTCCATCACAGAGACACCTGGACATGTCTCCAGTCCATCACAGAGACACCTGGACATGTCTCCAGTCCATCACAGAGACACCTGGACATGTCTCCAGTCCATCACAGAGACACCTGGACATGTCTCCAGTCCATCACAGAGACACCTGGACATGTCTCCAGTCCATCACAGAGACACCTGGACAGGTCTCCAGTCCATCACAGAGACACCTGGACATGTCTCCAGTCCATCACAGAGACACCTGGACATGTCTCCAGTCCATCACAGAGACACCTGGACAGTGTCTCCAGTCCATCACAGAGACACCTGGACAGGTCTCCAGTCCATCACAGAAACACCTGGACATGTCTCCAGTCCATCACAGAGACACCTGGACAGGTCTCCAGTCCATCACAGAGACACCTGGACAGGTCTCCAGTCCATCACAGAGACACCTGGACAGGTCTCCAGTCCATCACAGAGACACCTGGACAGGTCTCCAGTCCATCACAGAGACACCTGGACAGGTCTCCAGTCCATCACAGAGACACCTGGACAGGTCTCCAGTCCATCACAGAGACACCTGGA
This sequence comes from Garcialebias charrua, assembly GCA_038048925.1. NCBI lineage: Eukaryota > Metazoa > Chordata > Actinopteri > Cyprinodontiformes > Rivulidae > Garcialebias > Garcialebias charrua. Next base: position 687 of record JBBPBX010110246.1, on the reverse strand, counting down.
CAGGTCTCCAGTCCATCACAGAGACACCTGGACAGGTCTCCAGTCCATCACAGAGACACCTGGACAGGTCTCCAGTCCATCACAGAGACACCTGGACAGGTCTCCAGTCCATCACAGAGACACCTGGACAGGTCTCCAGTCCATCACAGAGACACCTGGACAGGTCTCCAGTCCATCACAGAGACACCTGGACAGGTCTCCAGTCCATCACAGAGACACCTGGACAGGTCTCCAGTCCATCACAGAGACACCTGGACAGGTCTCCAGTCCATCACAGAGACACCTGGACAGGTCTCCAGTCCATCACAGAGACACCTGGACAGGTCTCCAGTCCATCACAGAGACACCTGGACAGGTCTCCAGTCCATCACAGAGACACCTGGACAGGTCTCCAGTCCATCACAGAGACACCTGGACAGGTCTCCAGTCCATCACAGAGACACCTGGACAGGTCTCCAGTCCATCACAGAGACACCTGGACAGGTCTCCAGTCCATCACAGAGACACCTGGACAGGTCTCCAGTCCATCACAGAGACACCTGGACAGGTCTCCAGTCCATCACAGAGACACCTGGACAGGTCTCCAGTCCATCACAGAGACACCTGGACAGGTCTCCAGTCCATCACAGAGACACCTGGACATGTCTCCAGTCCATCACAGAGACACCTGGACATGTCTCCAGTCCA
>JBBPBX010110245.1:0-10900 GCA_038048925.1 Garcialebias charrua | reverse complement strand
AGTGAGCCGCCAGAGTCTCCTCTATCAGGGGTGCGTTGGCGAGGCCCACTGTCTCCATTCCCGCGATCAAGGAGTCGGGATAATGGCAGCATGATGGAAGCTCCGGGTTCCGCCCAGGAGCGTTTGAGCTCCATGAGGAAGTCCGGAAAAATGGGCATTTTCTGCTACGTTGTCGGCTGCTTCGCGTAGAAGTAGCTTCCCGCTAGCCTCGTAGCCTGTTGGCGAGGCGTGGGGTCTGGCCACGTGACCTACAGGGCATCCGCCGCCCTATGACACAGGTTGAACAGAGCAGGTACCGAAAAGTCCATTTCCGGAAGGATTTGCGCCAGGTTCTGGGAGGAATCCACAGTTTCTCCTTTGTGACCATATTCGGCATCTTGGTCGGACACTTCAGGCGTCGAGTCCTCGGTGGCAACTGAGGAGTCCGACATGTTGTCCTTTCCGACTCGGCCGCTGCATTCCAAGTCCACGTTTTCTGGCTCCGGTTCAGGAGCGAGCACTTTAGTGCGACGTGCGACCTTCAGCGCCGCGTTCCTAACCATGGATTTGGCCAACGCGTCAGCCCGTCGTTTCCTCACTACTACCGACATTCGACGGCAGTGAGAGCAGGAGTCGGGGAATTCCAGCACTTTCCTCGCGTGCAGAATCCCTAGGCAGACAGGACAGGCCTCGTGGGTGTCTGTCGCTGAGAGGAAGTAGCCACAGCCACTGGGGCATGGGTGCGAGCGAGGACTCGTCGTCCTGGTTTTCCTCCTTCTTGTCCTCCATTTTCCCTTCTCGGGAGCATGTCCGACGAGAAGCGTCTAAGTTCTTCCTTGTTTTCTTTTGTTCAAAGCCGTCTTCTCCATCGTCTTGCTTTCGCTGGTTAGCCTGCTAATGATTAGCAGGAGGTTGTGACGCAGTTAGCGTCGTCGAGTGAAACAGCTGCGGATAAGAATAAAACTTTGAAGGTGAGTAGAAAGACGCTGGACTAGCTTTCGCCAGCCCAGCAATACGCAGGAAAATTTCTCTGTACGCTCAGTGTAGGGAGCAAGCTCACCTCAGTCGAGCGATGCGACAACAGAGAAGTCCCACGAAGTTCAGGTGCTAAGGCCACCAAAACGGATCCTCTCAACACCGTGGGTGCGCCTAGAAATTCTGTCCATAAAAGTTATGAACAGAATCGGTGACAAAGGGCAATCTTAGCCGAGTCCAACTCTCACCGGAAACGAGCCTGACTTAAGGCCGAGATACACTGAAGCAGACTCCGTATACGCGCGTATACGCGGGTATACGGAGCGTACGTTTTCGCTTCTATACTTTCAGAAACTATCAGCTTTCAAACGCTCGCGTTCTCCTTGTTGTAATATGAGCAGCTGAGCACGGAGGGGACTCAACTGAGCTCGCTGATTGGTCACTTGCTGACACGCCTACTGAAATGATTGACAGATTTCAGTCAGCTCAAAGTGAAACCTCGAGAATGCATCATGAGCAGCTCGCTCAGACTTCTGCGGTGTTCTGATACGGTCTTTCTACTATATATGTTATAAAAAGTTCTCTCAGAAATAAAAATAATAACAGGGAGTGCTTTTCCTGCAGCACACAGCCCACCAGGGAATATATAAAACATCGCGCACCCAGGTAGGACCTGAATTCATTCATTTCATTCATCGAGTGAACGGAGGAAGAAGCGGTTACTTGACTTTAGGCAAAAAAACAAAAGAAAAGGCCCGATCAGCGATAAAGAAGGGGAATTTATTTCATTTGTGTAACATACAAAACAGTCCGGCGCCGGGGAAGTTTAGGTCAGACACCGCGCATCGCGTATGCGCATCGCGTATGCGTAGTAAAAAAATACTTTTGCGCGTACATGCCCTGAGGGGCTACGCGGGGCTACGCTTTTGCCACAGCGTACGTACGCTGCGTATAGGCGTATCGTGAGGACGCTCGAGTGTATCTCGCGCTTCACTGCCAGCGATACGGACCAAGCTCTGACACCGGTTGTACAGGGACCTAACAGCCCATATCAAAGGGCCTGGTACCCCATACTCCCGGAGTACCCCCCACAGAACCCCCCGAGGGACGCGGTCGAATGCCTTTTCCAAGTCCACAAAGCACATGTAAACTGGTTGGGCAAACTCCCACGCACCCTCCAGGACCCTGTTGAGGGTGTAGAGCTGGTCCAGTGTTCCACGACCAGGACGAAAACCACACTGCTCCTCCTGAATCCGAGGTTCGACTATCCGACGGACCCTCCTCTCCAGAACCCCTGAATAGACCTTACCAGGGAGGCTTAAGAGTGTGATCCCCCTATAGTTGGAACACACCCTACGGTCCCCCTTTTTGAATAGGGGAACCACCACCCCAGTCTGCCAATCCAAGGGAACTGCCCCCGATGTCCACGCGATATTGCAGAGTCGCGTAAGCCAACACAACCCCACAACATCCAGAGCCCTAAGGAACTCAGGGCGAATCTCATCCACCCCCGGAGCCTTGCCACCGCGGAGCTTTTTAACCACCTCGGTGACCTCAGCACCAGAGATTGGAGAGCCCGACCCAAAGTCCCCAGGCTCCGCTTCCTCAGTGGAAGACGTGCCAGTAGGATTGAGGAGGTCTTCGAAGTATTCCGCCCACCGACTCACAACATCCCGAGTTGAGGTCAACAGCACGCCATCCCCACCATAAATGGTGTTGGTCGCGTACCGCTTTCCCCCCCGAGACGCCGGATGGTGGACCAGAATCGCCTCGAAGCCGTACGGAAGTCATTCTCTTTTTTTCTTTTTTTTTTCTTTTTTTTTTCATTTATAGATGGCCTCCCTTCACACCTTTTAGCCATCCTCTCACTCCAATATATATATTTTTTTAAAGAGAGAAAGAAAGAAAAGAGAAAGTAAGACAACAAATCAACAATTATCAACCAAAAGAGCACAAGGCAAACACACCCAACCTCCGTCCACAATCCTGCAAAGCACATGACAGAACACAACAATGGAACATACATGCATAAAGACTAATAATATTCATGAGCTTGCAGTAGAATTCTATAAATACACATACCCATATCTACAAATATATATATAGTATACATACATATACTTTTATATTCATTTATATACCCATCTACATATCTGCATATATCTATATATAATCCCTGCATCCATTTGTGTGTGGTTGTGAGCATGCATAAGTGTATAAGGTTCCTCCAATAGAACATTTAGTAGCGACTGTGAAGCATCAGAGATCCGTCCCCCCAAAGCCCGAGGCAGACGAAGGGGCGATCAAAGCCCAAGACCCCAGGAAGGACCCCGAGCCCAGAGTCCCCAGGACCACCCGAACAGGACGAGCCACTAGCCCACTCCCCAGATCCTACCAAGGGGAAGAACCGGACGAACCCCACCAGCGACCACATACAATGACCCCCCGGGGCGCGACAAATTCACAGGCCCCCGCCGGAGCCCGTTGCACCGACGTAGCCCCAGGGCCGGTCACCGAGGCCCGGGCACCGGGGACGCCCACCCCTCAGGCCCAGACCCGACCGGACCAGAGGGCACGAGCCCCACCAGGCAGCCACCAGGCCGAGCCGACAAGCGCCCAACCCCAGATAGTGAGGGCCCCAAGCACGCCCGCAGGCAAAGGAACACCCACCAGGGGGGCCACGTGGCAGGAGCGCGACACTAAGTAGCCTCAGAAGTATCAGAGAGGGGGCAGTCCAAGACCCAGCCTGACACTTAAACATTCATACACAGACACACTCATTCAGACCCACCCTCATCCTCACCCTCAGTCACAGAAAGACAAACAATAACGACACGCTCCATTCATAATCCCGATGCACACTCTATACCCCCTAGGTCCAAGACATGTACCTGCTCCCTACATGGGGCAGCCCACATCCAAACCCAGGAGGTAGACCCATTCATTCTGGGGTGGAGAGCAGCAGACGTCCAAGATCCGGCACACCCCGCGCCCTGCCGACAGGACAGGACAGGACACCCGAGCCCAAGCAGCCCCAGAGGGAGCGCACTGCCAGCCCCGCCCACGGCTACCCAGGCTCTATGATACATTTCTGTCTATCTGTCTGTCTGTCTTGTTTATTCAACCTTTATTTATATATGTTAGTCTCATTGAGCCACGAGCACTCTTTTACAAGGGAGTCCTGTAAAAGGAGCACATTGCCTGAACAGGGACTTGAACCTTGGACCCTCAGATCAAGAGTCTGATGCTCTACCGACTGAGCTACCCAGGCTAAAGCATACGTATCTGTCTATCTGTCTTGTTCATTCAACCTTTATTGATATATGTTAGTCTCATTGAGCCACGAGCACTCTTTACAAGGGAGTCCTTGACAATGAGCACATCGCCTGAACAGGGGCTAGAAACTACGACCCCCAGATTAAGAGTCTGGTGCTCTACCGACTGAGCTACCCAGGCTCTAGGATACATATCTGTCTATCTGTCTGTCTGTCTTGTTCATTCAACCTTTATTTATATATGTTAGTCTCATTGAGCCACGAGCACTCTTTTACAAGGGAGTCCTGTAAAAAGGAGCACTTCGCCTGAACAGGGGCTTGAACCCTGGACCCTCAGATTAAGAGTGATGCTCTACCGACTGAGCTACCCAGGCTCTATGATACATTTCTGTCTATCTGTCTGTCTGTCTTGTTCATTCAACCTTTGTTTATATATGTTAGTCTCATTGAGCCACGAGCACTCTTTTACAAGGGAGTCCTGTAAAAGGAGCACATTGCCTGAACAGGGGCTTGAACCTTGGACCCTCAGATCAAGAGTCTGATGCTCTACCGACTGAGCTACCCAGGCTAAATCATACATATCTGTCTATCTTTCTGTCTTGTTCATTCAAACTTTTTACAAATGTTAACATCATTGATCCACAAGCACTCTTTTACAAGGGAGTCTTGTAAATGAAGCACATCGCCTGAACAGGGGCTTGAACCCTGGACCCTCAGATTAAGAGTCTGATGCTCTACCAACTGAGCTACCCAGGCTCTAGGATACATTTCTGTCTATCTGTCTGTCTGTCTGTCTTGTTCATTCAACCTTTATTTATATATGTTAGTCTCATTGAGCCACGAGCACTCTTTTACAAGGGAGTCCTGTAAAAAGGAGCACATCGCCTGAACAGGGGCTTGAACCCTGGACCCTTAGATTAAGAGTCTGATGCTCTACCGACTGAGCTACCCAGGCTCTAGGATACATTTTTGTCCATCTTTCTGTCTGTCTAGTTCATTCAACCTTTATTTATATATGTTAGTCTCATTGAGCCACGAGCACTCTTTTACAAGGGAGTCCTTTAAAATGAGCACATCGCCTGAACAGGGACTTAAACCCTGGACCCTCAGATTAAGAGTCTGATGCTCTACCGACTGAGCTACACAGGCTCTAGCATCCATTTCTGTCTATCTGACTGTCTTGTTCATTCAACATTTATTTATATATGTTGGTCTCACTGAGCCACGAGCACTCTTTTACAAGGGAGTCCTGTAAAATGAGAACGTCGCCTGAACAGGGGCTTGAACCCTGGACCCTCAGATTAAGAGTCTGATGCTCTGCCGACTGAGCTACCCAGGCTCTTGCATACAATTCTGTCTATCTGTCTGTCTGTCTTGTTAATTCAACCTTTATTCATATATGTTAGTCTCATTGAACCACGAGCACTCTTTTACAAGGGAGTCCTGTAAAAGGAGCACATCGCCTGGACCCTCAGACTGAGTCTGATGCTCTACCGACTGAGCTACCCAGGCTCTAGGATACATTTTTGTCGATCTGTCTGTCTGTCTTGTTCATTCAACCTTTATTTATATATGTTAGTCTCATTGAGCCAGGAACACTCTTTTACAAGGGAGTCCTTTAAAAGGAGAACATCGCCTGAACAGGGACTTAAACCCTGGACCCTCAGATTAAGAGTGATGCTCTACCGACTGAGCTACCCAGGCTCTATGATACATTTCTGTCTATCTGTCTGTCTGTCTTGTTTATTCAACCTTTATTTATATATGTTAGTCTCATTGAGCCACGAGCACTCTTTTACAAGGGAGTCCTGTAAAAGGAGCACATTGCCTGAACAGGGACTTGAACCTTGGACCCTCAGATCAAGAGTCTGATGCTCTACCGACTGAGCTACCTGGGCTCTATGATACATTTCTGTCTATCTGTCTGTCTGTCTTGGTCATTCAACCTTTGTTTATATATGTTAGTCTCATTGAGCCACGAGCACTCTTTTACAAGGGAGTCCTGTAAAAGGAGCACATTGCCTGAACAGGGGCTTGAACCTTGGACCCTCAGATCAAGAGTCTGATGCTCTACCGACTGAGCTACCCAGGCTAAAGCATACATATCTGTCTATCTTTCTGTCTTGTTCATTCAAACTTTTTACAAATGTTAACATCATTGAGCCACAAGCACTCTTTTACAAGGGAGTCTTGTAAATGAAGCACATCGCCTGAACAGGGGCTTGAACCCTGGACCCTCAGATTAAGAGTCTGATGCTCTACCAACTGAGCTACCCAGGCTCTAGGATACATTTCTGTCTATCTGTCTGTCTGTCTGTCTTGTTCATTCAACCTTTATTTATATATGTTAGTCTCATTGAGCCACGAGCACTCTTTTACAAGGGAGTCCTGTAAAAAGGAGCACATCGCCTGAACAGGGGCTTGAACCCTGGACCCTTAGATTAAGAGTCTGATGCTCTACCGACTGAGCTACCCAGGCTCTAGGATACATTTTTGTCCATCTTTCTGTCCGTCTAGTTCATTCAACCTTTATTTATATATGTTAGTCTCATTGAGCCACGAGCACTCTTTTACAAGGGAGTCCTTTAAAATGAGCACATCGCCTGAACAGGGACTTAAACCCTGGACCCTCAGATTAAGAGTCTGATGCTCTACCGACTGAGCTACACAGGCTCTAGCATCCATTTCTGTCTATCTGACTGTCTTGTTCATTCAACATTTATTTATATATGTTGGTCTCACTGAGCCACGAGCACTCTTTTACAAGGGAGTCCTTTAAAATGAGAACATCGCCTGAACAGGGACATAAACCCTGGACCCTCAGATTAAGAGTCTGATGCTCTACCGACTGAGCTACCCAGGCTCTAGGATACATTTCTGTCTATCTGTGTGTCTTGTTCATTCAACCTTTATTTATATATGTTAGTCTCATTGAGCCACGAGCACTCTTTACAAGGGAGTCCTTTAAATTGAGGACATCGCCTGAACAGGGACTTAAACTCTGGACCCTCAGATTAAGAGTCTGATGCTCTACCGACTGAGCTACACAGGCTCTAGCATACGTTCCTGTCTATCTGACTGTCTGTCTTGTTCATTCAACCTTTATTTGTATATGTTTGTCTCATTGAGCCACGAGGACTCTTTTACAAGGGATTCCTGTAAAAGGAGCACATCGCCTGAACAGGGGCTTGAAACTAGGACCCCCAGATTAAGAGTCTGGTGCTCTACCGACTGAGCTTCCCAGGCTCTAGGATACATTTCTGTCTATCTGTCTGTCTGTCTTGTTCATTCAACCTTTATTTATATATGTTAGTCTCATTGAGCCACGAGCACTCTTTTACAAGGGAGTCCTGTAAAAAGGAGCACATCGCCTGAACAGGGGCTTGAACCCTGGACCCTCAGATTAAGAGTCTGATGCTCTACCGACTGAGCTACCCAGGCTCTTGGATACATTTCTGTCCATCTGTCTGTCTGTCTTGTTCATTCAACCTTTATTTATATATGTTAGTCTCATTGAGCCACGAGCACTCTTTTACAAGGGAGTCCTTTAAAATGAGCACATCGCCTGAACAGGGACTTAAACCCTGGACCCTCAGTTTAAGAGTCTGATGCTTTACCGACTGAGCTACACAGGCTCTAGCATACATTTCTGTCTATCTGACTGTCTGTCTTGTTCATTCATCCTTTATTTATATATGTTGGTCTCACTGAGCCACGAGGACTCTTTTAAAAGGGAGTCCTGTAAAAGTAGAACGTCGCCTGAACAGGGGCTTGAACCCTGGACCCTCAGATTAAGAGTCTGATGCTCTACCGACTGAGCTACCCAGGCTTTAGGATACATTTCTGTCTATCTGTCTGTCTGTCTGTCTGTCTTGTTTATTCAACCTTTGTTTATATATGTTAGTCTCATTGAGCCACGAGCACTCTTTTACAAGGGAGTCCTGTAAAAGGAGCACATTGCCTGAACAGGGGCTTGAACCTTGGACCCTCAGATCAAGAGTCTGATGCTCTACCGACTGAGCTACCCAGGCTAAAGCATACATATCTGTCTATCTTTCTGTCTTGTTCATTCAAACTTTTTACAAATGTTAACATCATTGAGCCACAAGCACTCTTTTACAAGGGAGTCTTGTAAATGAAGCACATCGCCTGAACAGGGGCTTGAACCCTGGACCCTCAGATTAAGAGTCTGATGCTCTACCAACTGAGCTACCCAGGCTCTAGGATACATTTCTGTCTATCTGTCTGTCTGTCTGTCTTGTTCATTCAACCTTTATTTATATATGTTAGTCTCATTGAGCCACGAGCACTCTTTTACAAGGGAGTCCTGTAAAAAGGAGCACATCGAATGAACAGGGGCTTGAACCCTGGACCCTTAGATTAAGAGTCTGATGCTCTACCGACTGAGCTACCCAGGCTCTAGGATACATTTTTGTCCATCTTTCTGTCTGTCTTGTTCATTCAACCTTTATTTATATATGTTAGTCTCATTGAGCCACGAGCACTCTTTTACAAGGGAGACCTGTAAAAGGAGAACGTCGCCTGAACAGGGGCTTGAACCCTGGACCCTCAGATTAAGAGTCTGATGCTCTACCGACTGAGCTACCCAGGCTCTTGCATACAATTCTGTCTATCTATCTGTCTGTCTTGTTAATTCAACCTTTATTTATATATGTTAGTCTCATTGAGCCACGAGCACTCTTTTACAAGGGAGTCCTGTAAAAGGAGCACATTGCCTGAACAGGGACTTGAACCTTGGACCCTCAGATCAAGAGTCTGATGCTCTACCGACTGAGCTACCCAGGCTAAAGCATACATATCTGTCTATCTGTCTTGTTCATTCAACCTTTATTGATATATGTTAGTCTCATTGAGCCACGAGCACTCTTTACAAGGGAGTCCTTGACAATGAGCACATCGCCTGAACAGGGGCTAGAAACTACGACCCCCAGATTAAGAGTCTGGTGCTCTACCGACTGAGCTACCCAGGCTCTAGGATACATTTCTGTCTATCTGTCTGTCTGTCTTGTTCATTCAACCTTTATTTATATATGTTAGTCTCATTGAGCCACGAGCACTCTTTTACAAGGGAGTCCTGTAAAAAGGAGCACATCGCCTGAACAGGGGCTTGAACCCTGGACCCTCAGATTAAGAGTGATGCTCTACCGACTGAGCTACCCAGGCTCTATGATACATTTCTGTCTATCTGTCTGTCTGTCTTGTTCATTCAACCTTTGTTTATATATGTTAGTCTCATTGAGCCACGAGCACTCTTTTACAAGGGAGTCCTGTAAAAGGAGCACATTGCCTGAACAGGGGCTTGAACCTTGGACCCTCAGATCAAGAGTCTGATGCTCTACCGACTGAGCTACCCAGGCTAAAGCATACATATCTGTCTATCTTGTTCATTCAAACTTTTTACAAATGTTAACATCATTGAGCCACAAGCACTCTTTTACAAGGGAGTCTTGTAAATGAAGCACATCACCTGAACAGGGGCTTGAACCCTGGACCCTCAGATTAAGAGTCTGATGCTCTACCAACTGAGCTACCCAGGCTCTAGGATACATTTCTGTCTATCTGTCTGTCTGTCTGTCTTGTTCATTCAACCTTTATTTATATATGTTAGTCTCATTGAGCCACGAGCACTCTTTTACAAGGGAGTCCTGTAAAAAGGAGCACATCGCCTGAACAGGGGCTTGAACCCTGGACCCTTAGATTAAGAGTCTGATGCTCTACCGACTGAGCTACCCAGGCTCTAGGATACATTTTTGTCCATCTTTCTGTCTGTCTTGTTCATTCAACCTTTATTTATATATGTTAGTCTCATTGAGCCACGAGCACTCTTTTACAAGGGAGTCCTTTAAAATGAGCACATCGCCTGAACAGGGACTTAAACCCTGGACCCTCAGATTAAGAGTCTGATGCTCTACCGACTGAGCTACACAGGCTCTAGCATCCATTTCTGTCTATCTGACTGTCTTGTTCATTCAACATTTATTTATATATGTTGGTCTCACTGAGCCACGAGCACTCTTTTACAAGGGAGTCCTTTAAAATGAGAACATCGCCTGAACAGGGACATAAACCCTGGACCCTCAGATTAAGAGTCTGATGCTCTACCGACTGAGCTACAAGGCTCTAGCATACATTTCTGTCTATCTGACTGTCTGTCTTGTTCATTCATCCTTTATTTATATATGTTGGTCTCACTGAGCCACGAGGACTCTTTTAAAAGGGAGTCCTGTAAAAGTAGAACGTCGCCTGAACAGGGGCTTGAACCCTGGACCCTCAGATTAAGAGTCTGATGCTCTACCTGAGCTACCCAGGCTTTAGGATACATTTCTGTCTATCTGTCTGTCTGTCTGTCTGTCTTGTTTATTCAACCTTTGTTTATATATGTTAGTCTCATTGAGCCACGAGCACTCTTTTACAAGGGAGTCCTGTAAAAGGAGCACATTGCCTGAACAGGGGCTTGAACCTTGGACCCTCAGATCAAGAGTCTGATGCTCTACCGACTGAGCTACCCAGGCTAAAGCATACATATCTGTCTATCTTTCTGTCTTGTTCATTCAAACTTTTTACAAATGTTAACATCATTGAGCCACAAGCACTCTTTTACAAGGGAGTCTTGTAAATGAAGCACATCGCCTGAACAGGGGCTTGAACCC
>JBBPBX010110244.1:0-10900 GCA_038048925.1 Garcialebias charrua | reverse complement strand
TTTACTGCTTTTAATAAAGAAATACTATTATGCAGTATTGAATTATGTCATTTGGCCCGGCCCCTCACAATATTTTCTATTTCTCATGTGGCCCCATGGATAAAATAATTGCCCACCCCGCTATAGAAGAATGGATGGATGATAGATCAATGATATGTTTGAACAACGGCCAAGGGACAAGAGTTAATATAAATAATGGCACAGTATCTTGTTTAGATTTAACTCTTGTACCAGACTCTCTTGCAAGATCGTGTGCATGGAGAAACACTAGGAAGTGATAATTTCACAATTAACACTATGATAAATGACAATTGTACAAAACAAAATAAATTTTATGAATTTAGATGGAGCTGTCTGCGACTGCGAGAAATCATACCACTTAACATACCTTAACCTGGAAACCGATGAATGCAATGATAGGTTACTGAACACATTAAATACAGCAAATTTTAGCATTCCTAAAAGTTATGAAAAATAGGTCTAAAATTAGTCTAAAATTGTACCGTGGTGGACAGAAGAATGCAGTGCAGCAATTAAAAAGAGAAATTTGGCTTTGAAAACATTAAGACAGAACATGAATAAAGAAAAGATCTATAACTCGGACCATAAAGAATGCAAAAAAAGAAAACCTGGAGAGATTATTGCTCAGAAATAGGATATAGAATAGGATATAGAATATCAGGTTTGGTTAATGATTAAATGGCAAAAGTGAAAAAATCCCAGCTTTAATTAAAAATAACGAAATAAAGGTACAGTATCCAATAAAGACAAAGCAGATTTGGGAGAAGCATTTGCCAATACTGTATTGGTAATGGAGATCATTTGGACCAAACACACAGGCTGCAGAAAGAACTAAAACTAAAATCGTTTTTGAATGTGGGTCAAAAGAATCACAAATCATGGTCAACACTAGACAAAAAACCTAACTATGAAGGAACTTAAATTGGCATTAAAAGACAAAAAAATACAGCTCCAGGCGAAGATAATATACGTTATATTATGCTAAGACACTTACCAGAATCATTAAAAATACTGAAATTATTTAATAAAATATAAGAGGGATCAATACCACAGAAGTGGAAAACAGCCATCATACTACCATTCAATAAACCAGGAAAAGATCCAACAAACTCAGAGATTGACATCTCATTTAGGCAAATTAATGGAAAAAACGCTAGCAAACAGATTGGCGCATTTTATAGAAGATTTTATAGAAGAGAAATCAACGAATATCAGTGTGGATTTAGAACAGGCAGATCTACAGTGGATGCATTAGTTAGGGTCTACAGATATTGAAAAAGCATTAAAAATGAAATAATATTCTTTGATATTGAAAAAGCGTACGATTCAATGTGGAGGGAAGGGCTGGTCATTAAATTAGAACAGATTGAAATAGACGGGAAAATGTTTAATTGGATTACAAGCTTCTTAAAAGATAGGTCTATTAGAGTTAAAGTAGGGGGAGAATTTTCTAGAGAATATAAAATAGAAAACGGCACTCCACAGGAGAGTGTAATAAGTCAAATTCTGTTTATTATGATCAATGACATGTTTGCTAATCTGGATAGGGGTGTTAAACATGTACTGTATGCAGACGATGGAGCTATGTCAGGGGTGTCAAACTCATTTTGATCTGGGGGCCGCATACAGCTTAATCTGATCTCAAGGGGGCCAGACCAGTATCCAAAAGTCCACTTTTTATATTTACATTAATTTAATTATCATTTTACACTTTTACTCAGTTTAACATTTAAGTGCATTACACATTTAAAAAACTGATCAGTGATTGCACGTTTTAAAACATTTAGTCAACTGTTTTGTTAAATACCCTACAATCTAAAAAAGCTAAGTCTGGTCCTCTGGACATTAAAACAAACAGTTTTGTTAAAAACACTTTCCTTCATGTTAAAAATGCATCAAACCCATCAAAATTTAGAAATGAATGAATTTTAAATCCATTTTCCACATCTAGGAAGCAATTGTGAACACAAATTGAGCTTTGAGCACAGCCGTTTTATTGTTCGTTTACGTTTGTTTATTAAATTTGTTCATTTTTTTTTACAAACACAATACAAGACAATCTCATAAATGATAATGTACAAAATATAATGAAAGGTAGCAGAAAGAATAAATATTATTATATCTGCCCCTTACTTCCAACAATCAGATTAAACAATAATAATCAACCATGTAAACAATAATATTCAACCAACTTTTTCCAACAATCAGATTAAACAATAATAATATTCAACCAACAGTACAAAATGACCAACTCTTTCTAATTTTCTAACCAATACTACAATACACATTATGCTATTTCATATATATTTTTAACACATTTGTTTTGATCATTTTCTTAAATGTAAACAATGACTTGGCATTTTTAACTACATTCTCCAATGTACATTATTAATGTTCATTAGTGAGAACAGAAGCTCTGATGGTGAGTGGTGAGAGAAAAACTGCAAATTCTGTCTCGAGTTAGCCTTTGTAGCGGTGCCGACATGCGGCTTCGTGCACTCGGCCCATCTTTTAAGACGTGTGCATAATTATTCTTCTAAAGACCTGAAATCGTTTCTCAAACTCCCTCAGCAACCCTGAAATCTTGTTGTACCGTTTCACATCAGGAGGAACACTTGCAGCGCACATGAAGACAGGGAAAAAGAGCAGAGCCTCCGCTTGCTATCTGCTGCGTCTCCCATACTAAAACACAGCGCCCCTGGGTCCTAGAGGCAGCCGGTTTGAGTAGGACAACATAGGAACTGACTAAAACACAGCAGCACCTCTATAGCGGACAACATAGGAACTGCAGATTTTTTTAAAAATGGCGTTTATTCTTTTTTTTAATAATTGAGATTCATCCGCGGGCTGACTAAAACCCCCTGGCGGGCCGGATGCAGCCCGCGGGCCCCATGTTTGACACCCCTGAGCTATGTGGATGAAAGGTAGGAACGCTACACATATAGTCAAATGCATGAATAAAGCAATAACTCAAAATAGAAAATGAATGGGGCTTTAAACTTTCAGTAACCAAATCAAATTACTGTATATGGTGATAAACAAACAGAATATCAATATTGGTCAGTTTCATTGTATGGGCAGCCGATGACGCAGGTAAATTAAATATTTAGGTGTTTGGCTGGATAGTTAAGCAATAGCAAGAAACAATTTGGGAGCTGAAAAATCATAGTTATTAAATATCTACAGAGCCCTAATGAGATCAGCAATAGATTACAGAGGTTTCCTGGTTCCTGTCCCGGTTTTTTTGTATCCTCGCCTCCTCTGATCTCCTGGTTTTTGACTCCTCGCCTGCCTGACTTCTCGTGGCCTGCTCTGCCCATCACGGATTGACGATTATCAGATTTATGGTACCAACCCTTGCCTGTCTGACAACGTCTCTTCGCTTTCTACTGGACCTGTCGCCCATCTGCAGAAGGGGCACAAGAGCGCATTGCAATGATGGAACGCACATTTAATTTTTTTCTTTTGTTGGTTCTAAATGTTAAAGTTTTTCTAAATGTTAAAATAAAGTGGAACGCACATTTTAATGTTAGTTTCTCTCTAAATGACAAGTTTTTTTTAAATGTAAAAAAAACACGCAGGGGAAGGAAGGGTTGACTGGATAGAGGGGAGAAAAGACTGTCATGGTGGGAAGGGGTTTGTTGGACTAACTGCCTGTCAGACACCTTCTGAATCTTTTTTTTAATGCTCAGTGAAAGGCATCCTGCAATGAGACCGTGGGCTGCAAACATGATGCACAGCCTCCATAAAAGAAAAAAAACATCTCAACTGAAGTATTTTACACTGTAATGGATCAGAGCATTCTCTAGAGTTACACGTAATTACTTTTATATTAATTAGCCTCGTATTATTAATTTAAGTCCTAATCCAAGCTTAAACGTGTGTTGTTGAATAAACCAAGAGGACAGACGCATTTGCACAGCAAGTTGTCATTTAAATACATTTTATTTATTTTTTACTTTTGTCATTTTAAATACATTTTATTTATCATTTTATTTATTTTTTACTTTTAGAGATGACTGTCAATCATCTGTTGCATATGCGCTTTCTGATCCACAATTTATTAAGATTTCCAAAAAAAAAAAAAAAAGAATTGCAGAGAGCCGTCAAACTCTGGATATTTGAAGCATTACTCATACAGGTTTTGTAACACGCCGTGCCTGAAATAGCTGCATTTTAAAGTAGATGATGATTTGCACTTTGACTACATTACTGCAGATACAAAACAGATGCAACCCGGATATTTTATTTCGTTTGTAAATTTATTGAGAAGGCGATTTAGTCATTGGAATAAGTTAATTCAAAATCCTGAACACACGTGAGCTAAAGGTTTCTCTTTAAATCAGTGTTAAACAGAGTTTATATCACCGTATATTCTGCCGTACACGTCGCATCAGTCCAAATATGTCTATACTGACAACCCGGAAATGTGGGCTGTTGAACCAAAAATCTATTGGCTGCCAAATGGCGGCCATGGGAGAATGCGCCTGAGGACTTAAGGGGACCACATATTCAAAATTCACTTTTTAATGGTTTTTTAACTAAACTTTGGGTATTTACTTCATAAAAAAAATCAGTCCTAAGGCCAAAAAAATGCACCCAGTGGTTTATTTACTCTAAGTAGATTTATTTATCTTTGATAAAATACAGTTCGTTTTGCACTTTCTGCGGTTTGTGACGTCACAAACCGCAGCCAACCGCAGCCACAACCCACCACAACAAGAGCCATATGAGTTCCATTGTAAGAATGGAATGCGGAAGTCACGTGGGTCATGGAGGGGGCGATTTGTTCCATGGCTCTGGTTACAGTCTGAAGCTACCTGCAGTAACGCTCCGTCGCCGCCAGAGGACGCAGCTCCACAAGGTTTCCATAGCCGTAGTTTGGAACGATCAAAGCGTGTCGGAACTCTATATATACGGCTCTGACCACAACCTGAATCCTGCCCCTCACCTAGCAACCCCTGGTTAGGCTCAACCCACTTCTGTATTAAACACATGAATGTTGTTTTTCATGATTTCATCTCATCTTTTGTTTATATGTTCTTAATTTCATGTGTACAGCACTTTGTTGCAGCTGTGTTTGTTTTTTTAAATGGCTTTATAAATAAAGTATAATTGTTATTTTTATACTCTGATGCATGCTCAATAATCCAGGTCGAAAAATCTAAAAAAGCTAAGTCTGGTCCTCTGGACATTCAAAAAATAAAACAAAATAAAGCAAAAAAAATGTAGAAACGTTTCGTCTTTCGTCCGAAAGACTTCCTCAGTCTGAGTTGCTGTGTTCAGCTCAGTCTTATAAATAGCACCCTCTCACAGTGTTGCAGTGTTGTTATTTTTATGTTTTAGTTCAATTTTTAGTGCATTTGCGATCGCTCCCAACGCGCAGCCGGTAAAAATTAAACGAGCAGACCCCCGGCGTAGGGACCGGTTGCGACGGGACCCTCTCTTCTGGCGGATGGAGCGGAGCTTCAACTGTACAGCCTCGCTGTAGCCTCGCAGCAGCGAGGACCTTCTCCTTACGGATTAATTTACTGGAGACACTTTGTGAACTTTGTGTTGTCTTGACTGGAACAGCGAGAACTCCCAAAATCGCCGCGTGCAACGAGCAGAGCTGGCGAACACCGGAAGAGGAACAAGCTAACATTAGCATCGGATTCGGGTGGTCTCATGCTAAAAGGAGCAGCAAATTGCGGCGCGCTCAGACGGGTTTCGGTAAGTTATCTTAAGCTAGCACTAACAGTAAGTCAAATGAGTAATAAAAAAAGAGCTAATTTTAAAACAACAACAATTACAGATACTGGCTGTTACAGAGGGCGTAAACAGATCTTTGAAGGGCGTGGACTTCAGAACTTGTATCAGAAACCGGTCGTTCAAAACGAAAGTTAAAAATGGCAGAATTAAAAAGGGTATAATTGATTATCTAAGAATTATTTTGTGTATTAAAATGAATTAATATTGTCACAATAGCACACAGACATAACATAAAAATTTTAAAGACCTATATGTGGTCCCCTTTAAGAATTTAACAAAAAAAAATTTTATTTGTTTGCTTGAAAATTGTAGTAAAACTACCGCAACCACCCCACACCCACATCCAGCCTGACATTCACTGCACCCCAGGTGAGAGGTGAGCTCAGGAAGATAAAGACCAGGAAGGCTGCAGGTCCAGATGGCATCAGCTCAAGACTTCTCAGGACCTGTGCAGATGAGCTGTGTGATGTGACCGGGTATATCTTTAATCTCTACTTGAGGTTAGGGAAATTCCGACAGCTGTGGAAGATGTCTTTAAGTGGTGCTTGTCTTTTGGATCCAAAAGACCTCTACAGCTACAGGCCGGTGGCATTGACATCTCACCTGATGAAGACCTTGGAGAGACTGCTTATTTCCCACCTCCACCCCCTGGTGGAGGTGGACCCATTTCAGTTTGCCTACCAGCTTGGCATTGGAGTGGAGGATGCCATGGTCTACCTTCTACACAGCTCTCCCTCACCTGGAGACTACTGGGAGCACAGTGAGAATCATGTTTTTTGATTTCTCTAGTGCTTTCAATACCATCCAACCAATGATATTGAAGGACAAGCTGGAGAACACAGGTTTGGACCACCACCTCATCACCTGGATTACCTCACAAAACGACCACGGTATGTGAGGATCCAGGGTTGTCAGTCAGACAAGGTTGTCTGCAGCGTGGGGGCTCCACAAGGTATTGGGACCCCAAGGGTTTATAAACCCACCTTACTGCATCCCCTCAATTTAACCACCTCCATTACATCCTCAACTTAAAACATATTTACTAATTGGACTACTTCAGTTTTCAACATATTAGGTCCCCCTAACCCATATTTAACTAGTGAGGAACAGTTGTTGGGGGGCAGAGATGAACCGTGCATCCTTCGGTCACCTTGGTGGCAGAACTTGTAATAGGTAGACGTGTAACTATTATATGACACAGCAGCATGCCATATTGCATACTACACCCTGGACAGGTCACAAGTCCATCACAGGACTTGTTTATGAATATGGAGGGGGAAAAAATCCATTTGTTGCTTCAGTGTACAAGTTGCAGGGCATGTAAATTATGCAAAAAAACGCAACTTATATAGCAAAAAATACGGTATTCAAAATAGTTAAAAAGGAGAGATTTTTGAAACGGAATGTTTACTACAAAAGTAGAAATGCCGCAAAAAAGTTTTTATAGAAATGGCACTAACACTATGCTCTTTAACATTTTGAATAATTTATGAATTTTAAAAACATCAGGGCTATAAGATAAGGGGTCTGCAACCTTTGCCTACAAGAAAAAACCTTTGCCTAAAAAATAAATAAAAGCAATTTTTACCACTTTTTTACGTTGTCCGGAGCGCAAAATCTGCTACAACGTTGTACTGTCTTTTCTAGCCAGTGGGGGTGATATTATGAAAACAAAAAAATATCTAACATTTTAAAACAAAAGACCAAGTTCATGTAAAGAAACAATTTATATAATTTTATTAAACTACTGAACTCTGCATGCAAGTTTTATTAATTGTTGAAGAATTAAGTATCCTACTTAAAGTAGGATACATTGATAGTGGATATATAGATTTATTCCACTATCGGAAAGTGGCCCTCACCCCGATAGCCGCAAAATGCTTTGAAAAACTGGTTATGACCCACATAAAAACATCCATCAACATCAACGAGGACCCTCATCAGTTTGCACCCTGACAACCGTTCAACAGAGGACTCCCACCACCTCTGTGGTCCACTGCTCTCACCCACCTGGATCAGAAGGACTCGTACATCCGTATGCTCTTTGGACTTCACATCTTCCCTCAACACCATGATCCCCCAAACTCTGTTGGACAAACTATTCACACTGGGACTAAGCCCCTCCATTTGTAACTGGGTACTAGACTTTTTAACAAACAGACCTCAGTCAGTGAAGATCCACAACTTCTCCTCCTCCACCATAACCCTCAGCACTGGCTCTCCTCAAGGATGTGTGTTGAGCCCTCTTCTGTTCACTCTGCTCACATATGATTGTACAGCCACACTTCCAGGCTGTCATTGTAAAGTTTGCAGATGATACAGCTGTGGTGGGATGCATCACAAACAATGATGAGCCCAGCAACAGGCAGGAGGTGGAACACCTGGAGAGCTGGCGCAAAGAGAATAACCTTCACATGAATATGAAGAAGACAAAAGGAGATAATTGTGGACTTCAGAAGGAACAAACAAACCCACTGAACATAAGTGGATCTGCAGTGGAAGTGGTCTCCAGCTACAAGTACTGCAGGAAAAGGGCCACCTGCATCATTAAGGACCCCACTCACCCAGCACACACACTCTTTGCCCCACTCCTCTCAGGACAGAGGTTGAGGAGCATCAAATGTAGGACTGAGGAACAGCTTCTACCCTGAGGCTGTTAGATCGATAGATCTATCTATCGATATCTATCTATCTATCGATATCTATCTATCTATCGATATCTATCTATCTATCGATATCTATCTATCTATCGATATCTATCTATCTATCGATATCTATCTATCTATCGATATCTAGATTTATTCCACTAATCGATCTATCGGAGATAGATATCTAGATTTATTCCACTAATCGATCTATCGGAGATAGATATCTAGATTTATTCCACTAATCGATCTATCGGAGATAGATATCTAGATTTATTCCACTAATCGATCTATCGGAGATAGATATCTAGACGATATCTATCTATCTATCGATATCTATCTATCTATCGATATCTATCTATCTATCGATATCTAGATTTATTCCACTAATCGATCTATCGGAGATAGATATCTAGATTTATTCCACTAATCGATCTATCGGAGATAGATATCTAGATTTATTCCACTAATCGATCTATCGGAGATAGATATCTAGATTTATTCCACTAATCGATCTATCGGAGATAGATATCTATCGATATCTATCTATCTATCGATATCTATCTATCTATCGATATCTATCTATCTATCGATATCTAGATTTATTCCACTAATCGATCTATCGGAGATAGATATCTAGATTTATTCCACTAATCGATCTATCGGAGATAGATATCTAGATTTATTCCACTAATCGATCTATCGGAGATAGATATCTAGATTTATTCCACTAATCGATCTATCGGAGATAGATATCTATCGATATCTATCTATCTATCGATATCTATCGATATCTAGATTTATTCCACTAATCGATCTATCGGAGATAGATATCTAGATTTATTCCACTAATCGATCTATCGGAGATAGATATCTAGATTTATTCCACTAATCGATCTATCGGAGATAGATATCTAGATTTATTCCACTAATCGATCTATCGGAGATAGATATCTAGATTTATTCCACTAATCGATCTATCGGAGATAGATATCTAGATTTATTCCACTAATCGATCTATCGGAGATAGATATCTAGATTTATTCCACTAATCGATCTATCGGAGATAGATATCTAGATTTATTCCACTAATCGATCTATCGGAGATAGATATCTAGATTTATTCCACTAATCGATCTATCGGAGATAGATATCTAGATTTATTCCACTAATCGATCTATCGGAGATAGATATCTAGACGATATCTATCTATCTATCGATATCTATCTATCGATATCTATCTATCTATCGATATCTATCTATCTATCGATATCTATCTATCTATCGATATCTATCTATCTATCGATATCTATCTATCTATCGATATCTAGATTTATTCCACTAATCGATCTATCGGAGATAGATATCTAGATTTATTCCACTAATCGATCTATCGGAGATAGATATCTAGATTTATTCCACTAATCGATCTATCGGAGATAGATATCTAGATTTATTCCACTAATCGATCTATCGGAGATAGATATCTAGATTTATTCCACTAATCGATCTATCGGAGATAGATATCTAGATTTATTCCACTAATCGATCTATCGGAGATAGATATCTAGATTTATTCCACTAATCGATCTATCGGAGATAGATATCTATCGATATCTATCTATCTATCGATATCTATCGATCTAGATTTATTCCACTAATCGATCTATCGGAGATAGATATCTAGATTTATTCCACTAATCGATCTATCGGAGATAGATATCTAGATTTATTCCACTAATCGATCTATCGGAGATAGATATCTAGATTTATTCCACTAATCGATCTATCGGAGATAGATATCTAGACGATATCTATCTATCTATCGATATCTATCTATCTATCGATATCTATCGATATCTATCTATCTATCGATATCTATCGATATCTATCTATCTATCGATATCTATCGATATCTATCTATCTATCGATATCTATCTATCTATCGATATCTATCGATATCTATCTATCTATCGATATCTAGATTTATTCCACTAATCGATCTAGATAGATAGATAGGATAGATAGATAGATAGATAGATAGATAGATAGATAGATAGATAGATAGATAGATAGATAGATAGATAGATAGATAGATAGATAGATAGATAGATAGATAGATAGATAGATAGATAGATAGATAGATAGATAGATAGATAGATAGATAGATAGATAGATAGATAGATAGATAGATAGATAGATAGATAGATAGATAGATAGATAGATAGATAGATAGATAGATAGATAGATAGATAGATAGATAGATAGATAGATAGATAGATAGATAGATAGATAGATAGATAGATAGATAGATAGATAGATAGATAGATAGATAGATAGATAGATAGATAGATAGATAGATAGATATATAGATAGATAGATAGATAGATAGATAGATAGATAGATAGATAGATAGATAGATAGATAGATAGATAGATAGATAGATAGATAGATAGATAGATAGATAGATAGATGGATAGATA
>JBBPBX010110243.1:0-10900 GCA_038048925.1 Garcialebias charrua | reverse complement strand
GATTACCCACCCTTTTTGGAGTCCTTGGAGGGGGTATTGGAGGGTGCGCCTCCTGGGGACTCCCTTGTTCTGCTGGGGGACTTCAACGCTCACGTGGGCAATGACAGTGAGACCTGGAGGGGTGTGGTTGGGAGGAACGGCCCCCCTGATCTGAACCCGAGTGGTGTTCTGTTGTTGGACTTCTGTGCTCGTCATGGATTGTCCATAACAGAACACCATGTTCAGGCATAAGGGTGTCCATATGTGCTCTTGGCACCAGGACACCCTAGGTCGTAGTTCAATGATCGACTTTGTTGTCGTCTCATCTGATCTGCGGCCGCATGTCCTGGACACTCGGGTGAAGAGAGGGGCGGAGCTGTCCACTGACCACTACCTGGTGGTGAGTTGGCTCCGATGGTGGGGGAGGATGCCGGTCAGACCTGGCAGACCCAAACGTATTGTGAGGGTCTGCTGGGAACGTCTGGCAGAGTCTCCCGTAAGACGGAGCTTTAACTCCCACCTCCGGGAGAGCTTTGAACACGTTCCGAGGGAGGCGGGGGACATTGAGCCCGAGTGGGCCATGTTTCGCGCCTCTATTGTCGAGGCAGCTTATCGGAGTTGTGGCCGCAAGGTTGTTGGTGCCTGTCGTGGTGGCAACCCTCGAACCCGGTGGTGGACACCGGCGGTGAGGGATGCTGTCAAGCTGAAGAAGGAGTCCTATTGGGCCTTTTTGGCCTGTGGGACCCCGGAAGCAGCAGATAGGTACCGGCAGTCCAAGCGGCATGCGGCTCGGGTGGTTGCTGAGGCAAAAACTCGGGCGTGGGAGGAGTTCGGAGAGGCCATGGAGAATGACTTCCGTACGGCTTCGAGGCGATTCTGGTCCACCATCCGGCGTCTCAGGGGGGGAAAGCGGTACGCGACCAACACCATTTATGGTGGGGATGGCGTGCTGTTGACCTCAACTCGGGATGTTGTGAGTCGGTGGGCGGAATACTTCGAAGACCTCCTCAATCCTACTGGCACGTCTTCCACTGAGGAAGCGGAGCCTGGGGACTTTGGGTCGGGCTCTCCAATCTCTGGTGCTGAGGTCGCCGAGGTGGTTAAAAAGCTCCGCGGTGGCAAGGCTCCGGGGGTGGATGAGATTCGTCCTGAGTTCCTTAGGGCTCTGGATGTTGTGGGGTTGTGTTGGCTTACGCGACTCTGCAATATCGCGTGGACATCGGGGGCAGTTCCCTTGGATTGGCAGACTGGGGTGGTGGTTCCCCTATTCAAAAAGGGGGACCGTAGGGTGTGTTCCAACTATAGAGGGATCACACTCTTAAGCCTCCCTGGTAAGGTCTATTCAGGGGTTCTGGAGAGGAGGGTCCGTCGGATAGTCGAACCTCGGATTCAGGAGGAGCAGTGTGGTTTTCGTCCTGGTCGTGGAACACTAGACCAGCTCTACACCCTCAACAGGGTCCTGGAGGGTGCGTGGGAGTTTGCCCAACCAGTTTACATGTGCTTTGTAGACTTGGAAAAGGCATTCGACCGCGTCCCTCGGGGGGTTCTGTGGCGGGTACTCCGGGAGTATGGGGTACCAGGCCCATTGATATGGGCTGTTAGGTCCCTGTACGACCGGTGTCAGAGCTTGGTCCGCATTGCCGGCAGTAAGTCAGGCTCGTTTCCGGTGAGAGTTGGACTCCGCCAAGGTTGCCCTTTGTCACCGATTCTGTTTATAACTTTTATGGACAGAATTTCTAGGCGCAGCCAAGGTGTTGAGAGGATCCGTTTTGGTGGCCTTAGAATCGCTTCTCTGTTTTTTGCAGATGATGTGGTCCTATTGGCTTCATCAGCTCGTGATCTACAGCTTTCGCTGGAGCGGTTTGCAGCTGAATGTGATGCGGCCGGGATGAGGATCAGTTCCTCCAAATCCGAGGCCATGGTCTTGAGCCGGAAAAGGGTAGCGTGCCCTCTCCGGGTCGGGGAGGAGGTCCTTACCCAAGTGGAGGAGTTTAAGTATCTCGGGATCTTGTTCACGAATGAGGGAAAACTGGAGCGTGAGATCGATAGGCGGATAGGTGCAGCGTCCGCAGTGAAGCGGGCGCTGTACCGGTCTGTCGTGGTGAAGAGAGAGCTGAGTCAAAAGGCAAAGCTCTCAATTTACCGATCGATCTACGTTCCCACCCTCATCTATGGTCATGAGCTTTGGGTTATGACCGAAAGAACAAGATCTCGGATACAAGCGGCTGAAATGAGTTTTCTCCGCAGGGTGGCTGGACTCTCCCTTAGAGATAGGGTGAGAAGCTCAGTCATCCGGGAGGGACTCGGAGTAGAGCCGCTGCTTCTCCACATCGAGAGGAGCCAGTTGAGGTGGCTCGGGCATCTGGTTAGGATGCCTCCTGGACGCCTCCCTGGTGAGGTGTTCCGGGCATGTCCCACCGGGAGGAGACCCAGAGGAAGACCCAGGATACGCTGGAGGGACTATGTTTCTCGGCTGGCCTGGGAACGCCTTGGGATTCCCCCAGAGGAGCTGCTCCAAGTGGCTGGGGAGAGGGAAGTCTGGGCCTCCCTACTTAGGCTGCTACCCCCGCGACCCGACCCCGGATAAGCGGAAGAAAATGGATGGATGGATGGATAGCAGTTATGTATAGGGCTCATAATAACACATTACCTTTAAATATCCAAAGAAATTTAGACAAAGTTATTACAATCTTAAAGGGACAGATATTCATCAAACCACAATTCAGAACCAGCTTAAAGGGACGGTCTACCTCAATTCAGGGAGTTGGATTGTGGAATGTTCTGGAGAGTGATGTTAAAAATGCAAAATCAATTCATTCATTCATTCATTCAACCTTTATTTATACAGGCTAGCCTCGTTGAGTCACGGGGACTCATTTACAAGAGGGACCTGTCTCACTCACACCAAACAACCATCCACTCTCACACTCACACCTAGGGTCAATTTAGAGTCACCAATCAGCCTAGCCTGGCCCTCGCCATTCCTACGCAGCTCCGCTCAATTCTCATTTCCCTTCACTGCTGGGTCTGGGACTTGTCCCATAGACAAGGATATCTCTGGTAGGTTTTGACCGGACCAATCAGAGAACAGAAGGCGGAGTTTTGAACGACGTCGACTAGGGCTGGGCGATATGGAAAAAATCATATATCACGATATGGACTTTTTTATATCACGATAACGATATATATCACGATATATACAACACGATGTGTGTGTGTGTGTGTGTGTACAGGAAAAATTTGGACCAAAGTTTTTTTATTTTATTATTTTACTACAGATAGTTACAATTATAAGAATGTGAACAAAAAGAACAAGGAAATTTGGACCAAAGTAGAAACTAGATCTACCTAAGATCTACCTTAATTCAAGGAGTACGATTATGGAATGACTTAATGACAAATGACAAATGTTAAGGAAGCCAAATCATTCCTTGTATTTAAGAAACTGGTAAAAAATGAATTGCTAAAAAAATATAAATGAATCTAATTTAATGTGTGATATATGTGAATTGAAAATTGACTGAGTTATTTACTTATTTTGTTATTATAGAAAATATTGTTTGAACTGTTATTAGATGAATAAGGAGCAGATTTAATAAGATTTATTCTTCATCTGCTACCTTTCATTTTATTTTATTTTTTTCTATTATGAATACGTTAATTGTTGTATTTCATTTTATAAAATGAATAAACTAACAAACAAACAAACAAACAACTCCTTTTCTACTTTGGTCCAAATTTTTCCTGCAGGTGGCGGTAAAACAACAGCTGCTAATGAAACTCACGAAGAAGAAATCCGCTCTGAAGTTTGAGTAAACAAAGCAAGAAACAGAAAAGAGAAAACGTTGCGTTTGATTGCGGTTCTGTTGTGTCTCTGGTCTGTTTTGTATTGGTTAACTGGACCCGAGTTCGGACTCGGTTGGACTCTGGGTTCGTGTCCTCTGGACCCATTTTGTCTCCGAGTTTCAGCGGAGCGAAATAATGGAAGCTAACAAGGTGAGCTTCCCCCTCTTTTTGGTAAAGTTATTCTTCTTGGGCTGCCTGTGCAGCTGTTTTCTCCTTGTTGAGACACCGGCTGCATGCGCCTGCAGCTCTGTTGCTCTCGAGTTTAACAACGTAAAGCATGTGTCGCAAACCCGCGCGTGCGTCAAACAAAGCAGCGCCGTCATCTCGCAAAACCACAATATGAAGCTTCTTTGCGACAGTTATTTTTTATTCTTATTTATCACGATAGAGACGATAGAAGGAAAGTAGCACGATAGACACGTTTCTATCGTCCCCACGATATATATCGTCATATCGCACACCCCTAACGTCGACTGACGTCGTCATTCAAAATGGCTGCCGCCACGAAGGAATTTTCAATAAAACAAGGTAAAAAACTATTATTTCTCTGCTGATAAAAAATGTATTTCTTAGCTAACGTTATATCAGAAGTGTTCCTGAGCAATCAGAGAGCAGAAGGCGGAGTTTTGAACGACGTCGACTGACGTCGTCATTCAAAATGGCTGCCGCCACGAAGGAATTTTCAATAAAACAAGGTAAACTATTATTTCTCTGCTGATAAAAAATATATTTCACCGCTGACGTTATATCAGAAGTGTTCCTGAGCTTAACAGTTCCTAAATCAATTCACGAAATGGTCAAATCTGCTGGATTTAAATAGTTTCGGTTTGACATTTTCCAAACAGCCTCGGGTGCGCTACGAAAATAAATGATAAAAAATCGAATTTTATCTCAAATGTTTCATCTAGGCCAACAGTCAGTAAATTAGAGACATATAATTACACACTGGTAGCAGAAAAAATATCCACCGAGTGGTTTCTGAGCTTTTTATCTGAATAGCCTGGACCTCGCCAGGCTAAACTAACAAAACTCCGCCTTCTGTTCTCTGATTGGTCCATTCAAAAATCTAACGGAGAAATCGCTGTCTATGGGAGAGATGCCAGACCCTAGTACAAAGCGAAGTGAAGGACATGGGTCTGGTATCAACCAGGCTACAATCAGCCTAACAAGTAGGGCTGTGCGATATGACGATATATATCGTGGGGACGATAGAAACGTGTCTATCGTGCTACTTTCCTTCTATCGTCTCTATCGTGATAAATAAGAATAAAGTGGTTTTGCGAGATGACGGCGCTGCTTTATGTTTGACGCACGCGCGGGTTTGCGACACGTGCTTTACGTTGTTAAACTCGAGTTCAACAGAGACGCAGCCGGCATGAAGCCGGTGTCACCAGATATCTATGGGTGTCACAACATGGAGAAACAGCTGCGCAGGCAGCCCAAGAAGAAGAACTTTTACCAAAAAGAGGGGAAGCTCACCTTGTTAGCTTCCATTATTTAGCTCCGCTGAAACTCGGAGACAAAATGGGTCCAGAGGACACGAAGTTCAACCGAGTCCGAACTCGGGTCCAGTTAACCAATACAAAACAGACCAGAGACACAACAGAACCGGAATCAAACGCAACGTTTTCTCTTTTCTGTTTCTTTGTCTTGTTTACTCCAGTCAGAGCGGATTTCTTCTTCGTGGGTTTTATTAGCAGCCGTTGTTTTACCGCCCCCGTTGTTTTACCGCCCCCTGCAGGAAAATTTGGACCAAAGTAGGTCCAAAGTTGGACCAAAGTTTCTACTTTGGAGAATATTAATGTAAAAAAAAAACTGGCAATTAATTTAATTATAATATTTGGCAAATACCATATTCACAAATGTAAATTTTCATCATCTTCGCCTTTTTTTCCAGGCTTAATTAAAGAAATAGAATTATATTTATGCACCATTTCTAAGAGTAACAACA
The DNA here is from genome assembly GCA_038048925.1 of Garcialebias charrua. Lineage (NCBI taxonomy): Eukaryota > Metazoa > Chordata > Actinopteri > Cyprinodontiformes > Rivulidae > Garcialebias > Garcialebias charrua. Next base: position 5,124 of record JBBPBX010110243.1, on the reverse strand, counting down.
AGAAAGCTATAAACACGTTTGAATGTTGTAGCTCCTTGAGTATATTTAATGTATAATTTTATTTTTTATGCACTCATTGTAGAAATCTGGCACCCCCCTGGCATAGTTTTTTTTTTTCTCTGTGTTCCTTGTTCTTGTAATCTTGTCCTTTGTTCTTTTTGTTCACATTCTTATGATTGTAAATGTATCTGTAGTAAATTTAAAAAAAAAAAAAAAAGTTTCTACTTTGGTCCAACTTTCCTTGTTCTTTTTGTTCACATTCTTATAATTGTAACTGTATCTGTAGTAAAATAAAATAAAATAAAACCTTGGTCCAAATTTTTCCTGTACACACACACACACACACACACACACATCGTGTTGTATATATACAACACAATGTGTGTGTGTGTGTGTGTACAGGAAAAATTTGGACCAAAGTTTTTTTATATCGTGATATATATCGTTATCGTGATATAAAAAAGTCCATATCGTGATATATGATTTTTTCCATATCGCCCAGCCCTACTAACAAGCATGTTTTTTGGTCTGTGGGAGGAAACCGGAGTACCCGGAGGAAACCCACGCATGCACGGGGAGAACATGCAAACTCCACCCAGAAAGGCCCTGGACCGGGATTTGAACCGGCAACCTTCTCGCTGAGAGGCAGCAGCTCTACCAGTTGTGCCACGTGCTGCCCAATGTATACATTTAAGAAAAAGGTCGAAAAGGACTTGCTCAAAAACTATATATGATGAAGCTTAGTGTGTTTGTGTATTACAGTTAGAAAAATTAAGTAGAGTTATTCATTTTGTGATGTAGTTTGTGTATTACAGTTAGAAAAATTAAGTAGAGTTATTCATTTTGTGATGTAGTTTGTGTATTACAGTTAGATAAATTAGTAGATTTATTCATTTTGTGATGTAGTTTGAAGGTTATCATTGGTTGAACAAACTGTGAAATAAGGGGCAGATATAATAAGATTTCATCTTCTTTCTGCTCCTTTCATTTTATCCTACTTGTATTCTTGTATCTGATGAAACTGTTTTGTATTGTTCTTTTAAAATGAATGAATAAACATCAAATCAAATCAAATCAACGGCCCAGTCAGAGTCCAGAACCTGAACCTGAAACCTTCAGAGAGCTGAGCAGAAACCTCAAAGAACTGAAGCAACAATGGAAAGAAGAGTGGGTCAGAACTCCTCCAGAACCAGGAGAGAGACTGATGAAGTCCTGCAGACTGATGAAGTCAGAGAACCACAGAGGATTCTGCTGCTGAAGGAGGTTCTGTTGGGTCAGAGGTACAAGCTTGCAACTGGTTCAGAACGCAGCTGCCCGATTTTTAACCAGCACACGCAAAAGAGAGCACATTACACCAGTCTTGGCCTCCCTTCACTGGCTACCGGTTCATCTTCGAATCCAATTCAAAATTCTCATGTATGTCTACAAATCGCTGAACAGTCTCGCCCCCGCCTATCTCTCAGATCTGATACACCCATATGTCCCTCCACGTGCTTTGAGGTCAGAGGATCAGGTGCTCTTGATAGTTCCAGAAACTCGCCTTAAGCGCAGGGGTGACAGGGCGTTCTCTGTAGCAGGCCCAAGACTCTGGAACGAGTTACCGCTGCTCATCAAACAGGCCCCCTCCCTCTCGGTTTTCAAATCCCGGTTAAAAACTCACTACTACTCCATTGCTTTCAATGCCAGCTGATTTGTACTGGATCGTTTGATTTATGATCTGCAATGTTTTTATGTTTTTCGTGTTGTACTTCATTGTATGTGTTGCCTGTTGCGTGTTTGTTTGTCCAGCACTTTGGTGTGGACTTGTTCCTGTTTAAAGTGCTTTATAAATAAAATGGTATGGTATGGTATGGTAAGCTGAGGTTAAATTTTAATGATTTTAGAACTTGTTAAAGATCAGCCATCCAGCCATCCAGCTAACTGTCTATCCATCCATCCATTCAGCTAAAAGTCTATTCATCCTTGTATCTGATGAAACTGTTTTGTATTGTTCTTTTAAAATGAATGAATGAACATCAAATCAAATCAAAAATAAGTCTGTATCTCTGTGTTTATCATTGTCCTGGCATTGTCTCCTGTTGCCTCTGTCTCCTGAGTTCCTTGTGATTCCCTGAGTATGTAAGTTTGCTGCCCTGCGGACGCCATTTTGAAGAGTCCTAATGGTGAACTACTTTTTTTAAATCCAGCAGATTTGACCATTTCGTGAAACTCTCAAGCTCAGAAAAACTTGTGCTATAACGTCAGCTATGAAATATATTTTTTCTCAGCAAAGAAATAATTGTTTTACCGTGTTTTGTTGTAAAATCCTGGCTTCTTTGGCCGTCGCGGACGCCATTTTGAAGAGTGCTAATGTGGCGAAATTCTATTTTTAAATCCAGACGCGTCGCGTAGGCCCTGAGAAACATCCATAAGTTCACCCTCCATGTTAAAAAGTCTTCGTCTGACTCTTCGAAAACAAGCAATAAGGCTCCAGAGTAACACACTGGCTGCTAACTGATAGAGAGAGCACACACCAAGAGACTGAGGGGGACGCTTTTTTGTGACGGACCACATCCGGCGCTGCTCGTAAATACGTTATTTCGTTTTTACTGATAGATAATTAGTTATTAGCGGTACTGCATTTTAAATAAAAATAGCATAAATCCGCTTATGAATTATAAAACTTAGTCAATCCGCTGTAAAGCTAACAGATTATTTAGCTATGCTAAAAGCGGATTAGCGCAATAGCGCTACCTTGCGGTTGCAGGCCCACCACTGAGTTTGACGTAAGTTTTGTGCGGTTGGCACAAAAGCCCTGAACGGTATTGAGCAAAAACAGTGATTTCTGAATTAATTAATTGTTAAAAATTATAAAATGCATAAAAATTATAAATAAAAAGCTGTGCCTCATAGGCCTGGTCTTGGAGAGTAGTTTGAAGTAAGTTGTGTGCGGTTGGCACAAAAGCCCTGAAAGGTATTGAGCAAAAACAGTGATTTCTGAATTAATTAATTGTTAAAAATTACAAAATGCATAAAAATGATAAATAATAATAATAATAATGAATTCAATTTATAACGCACTTTTCATTAATGAAAATCAAAAAGTTGTGCCTCATAGGCCTGGTCTTAGAGAGTAGTTTGATGTAAGTTGTCTTGTGTGCGGTTGGCTCAAAAGACCTGAACGGTATTGAGCAAAAACTGTGATTTCTGAATTAATTAATTAATTGTTAAAAATTACAAAATGCATAAAAATGATAAATAAACAGCTGTGTCTCGCAGAACTGGTCTTGGAGAGTAGTCTGATGTAAGTTTTGTGTGGGTGGGTCAATCGTGTAAAATATATTATTTTTTGTTTCTGAAGAGTGAATGCGGTCGAAAATTTGTTGACTGTCCCTAAGCGAACCATGACGTCTCTGAGAAGGGGCAGACTTTAGCGTGGCTGCCCGAAATCAGACTCCATGAAGCGGACTGACGAGAGCAACGCACCCCTGAAGCCACGGAGCTCGACTATCCAACTTCCAACTTAAAACTAACTTTACCGCTAGCATAGACATAGCACTATGCTGCTTCATTTGTGTGCCAACTTCCTCCATGCGGTCATCTACTTTCTGTGCTAAGGCACTTATAGCACTCAAAATAGCCTCAGTGTTCATTTCTTCCTGCGGCGTACCTTTTGTTCTTTTTTCCATGTGTGTCTTCTTTTCAGGAGTGCGGGTCGGGGTGTTAGCTTCCCGCTCGCTAGCTGCAACAGAAGACTCCATTGGCACCGCATATCCGTGATCCTTATCTGAGGTTTTAGGAGGGTCGTAGGGGCCTGGGGTACTTGGATGGGATTTTTGTATATTGAGCGGCCCGAGCGCTTGTTCTGATTGGATGGGAGCCCAGGTGCCGTAAGCTTTTATCACTTATCACACTGCCCACCAGGGGGTGGTCTTGGGCCTCTACTCACACACTTGCTTTTAACAAATGTAAAACAACTGGAGGAACACAATCACTTTTACTCTTTGGGTTCATCTGGACTGGCCTTTTAACAGCCTGGGCAAATTGATCCGTTCTCTTCAACCTTCTTGGCTGCTTTCAATACATTTATTATGTTCATTATGTGAATAGGTAAAGTTTTAAAGTGGTTTTTGACACTGTTTTTCATTCATTCAACCTTTATTTAGTCAGGTAAATCTCATTGAGCCTCGTGGACTCATTTACAAGAGCGACCTGCTACAAACTTAAGAATGATGAACAGCAATGTTAGAATTTCCTTAAACAATAGAAAAACATAAGAGACAAATACAGATTTTTTTTTTTTTTAACAAAGTATCAAAAACTAGCAAAACATTATAAGGTAGATGTATAAAATCAAAAACAAGAACATATCTGCATTGGTTTTTGCCAGGATTCCAACAGATTCTTAAAACCATTTAGAGAGGTCAAGGCCGAGAACTTCAGATCTTTTTGTAAAATATTCCAGGAAGCCGGAGCAGAATAGGAGAAGGCCCCTTTTCCAAGTTCCGTCCTCACTGTTAATTTTCTGTTAATTTTCTCAAACTGTAACTTTTGGAAGTTGAAATGAAACATTTTGTAAATTAAGTGTGTCTTGGATGAAAAATAGTCCATGTTTATATGTTTATCCATGTGAATAAATTAAGGGCGGGGCGGCCCAGGAGCAGCGCGGTAGTGTTCTGTGTTATGTTGTTAAAAACAAAAGTTGTAAAAGATTATTATTTTTTAAATACGAGGAGCGGGATCTCCTCTTAAGCTAGATTTATACTCGACGCTTCGCGTAGCGCGCGAGGGGGCGCGCGCCAAAAGTGACGCAATATCGCAGACCCCGCCCCTGCGCGTTGGCCCCACACGTGGTCTTGGCGCGTGTCGTGCACCTCCAAATTTTTGAAACTCCGCAAGCCTAGTGCGCGCGCGGTGGGCGCTACAGAATTGTTTGACATGTCGGGTGGGGACCTTCACGTCAGAGTCTGCAGCTCTCTGTGCCGCTGTGGTCATGGAGACTGCGTCACGACGCATGGAGGAATGTTTTTATGTGATACAAATGTATTAAATTCACCTTATTCATCTCTGAGCTGGACTTTTCTTTTGTTGTTTTGCCAAAAGTCACGTGATCGCTTCCTCCTCGCTGACTCCATGCATTAAAAC
>JBBPBX010110242.1:0-10900 GCA_038048925.1 Garcialebias charrua | reverse complement strand
ATGTTTGATGGATGGATGGATGGATGCATGCATGGATGGATAAAAGGTGGACATCAGTCAGTAAAGACTCCATCTGTCTGCGTTCAGCAAGGCTGGATGTTTGATGGATGGATGGATGTATGGATGGATGTTTGATAGATGGATGTATGTATGGATGGATAAAGCGTGGACCTCAGTCAGTAAAGAATCCATCTGTCTGGTTTCAAGAAGGCCGGATGTTTGATAGATGGATGGATAGATAGATGGATGGATGTTTGATAGATGAATGATGGATGGATGTTTGATGGATGGATGGATGGATGTTTGATGGATGGATGGATAAAGTGTGGACCTCAGTCAATAAAGAATCCATATGTCTGGGTTCAGGAAGGCAGGATGTTTGATGATGGATGGATGATGTTTGATGGATGGATGCATGGATGGATGGATGGATGTGTGGATGTTTGATGGATGGATGGATGAATGGATGGATAAAGCATGGACCTCAGTCAGTAAAGAATCCATCTGTCTGGGTTCAGCAAGGCAGGATGTTTGATGGATGGATGGATGTTTGATGGATGGATAGATGTTTGATGGATGGATGGATGGATGTTTGATGGATGTTTGAGATGTTTGATGGATAGATGGATGGATGGATGTTTGATGCATGGATGTATGGATGGATGGATGTTTGATGGATGGATGGATGGATGGATAAAGTGTGGACCTCAGTCAGTAAATCCATCTGTCTGGGTTCAGGAAGGTAGGATGTTTGATGGATAGATGTATGGATGTTTGATGGATGGACGTTTGATGGATGGATGGATGTTTGATAGATGGATGGATAAAGCGTGGACCTCAGTCAGTAAAGAATCCATATGTCTGGGTTAAGGAAGGCAGGATGTTTGATGGATGATGGATGTTTGATGGATAGATGTTTGATAGATGGATGGATGCATGGATGGTTGGATAAAGCGTGGACCTCAGTCAGTAAAGAATCCATCTGTCTGGGTTCAGCAAGGCAGGATGTTTGATGGATGGATGTTTGATGATGGATAGATGGATGTTTGATGGATGGATGGGTGGATGTATGGATAAAGCGTGGACCTCAGTCAGTAAAGAATCCATCTGTCTGGTTCAGGAAGGCAGGATGTTTGATGGATGGATGGATGTATGGATGTTTTATGGATGGATGGATGCATGGATGGATGGATAAAGCGTGGACCTCAGTCAGTAAAGAATCCATATGTCTGTTTTCAAGAAGGCAGGATGTTTGATGGATGGATGGATGATGTTTGATAGATGGATGCATGGATGGATGGATGGATGGATGGATGGATGCATGGATGGATGGATAAAGCGTGGACCTCAGTCAGTAAAGAATCTATCCGTCTGGGTTCAGCAAGGCTGGATGTTTGATGGATGGATGGATGTTTGATAGATGGATGGATGGATGTATGTATGGATGGATAAAGCATGAACCTCAGTCAGTAAAGAATCCATCTGTCTGGGTTCAGGAAGACAGGATGTTTGATAGATGGATGGATAGATGGATGGATGTTTGATGGATGGATGATGGAGGATTGATGGATGATGTGTGGATGTTTGGATGGATGTTTGATGGATGATGTGTGGATGTTTGATGGATGGATGGATAAAGCGTGGACATCAGTCAGTAAAGAATCCATCTGTCTGGGTTCAGTAAGGCAGGATGTTTGATGGATGGATAGATGGATGTTTGATGGATGGATGGATGGATGGATGTTTGATGGATGGATGGATGGATAAAGCGTGGACCTCAGTCAGTAAAGAATCCATCTGTCTAGGTTCAGGAAGCCAGGATGTTTGATGGATGGATGATGGATGGATGTTTGATGGATGGATGGATGGATGTTTGATGGATGGATGGATGGATGTTTGATAGATGGATGTATGTATGGATGGATAAAGCGTGGACCTCAGTCAGTAAAGAATCCATCTGTCTGGTTTCAAGAAGGCCGGATGTTTGATAGATGGATGGATAGATAGATGGATGGATGTTTGATGGATGAATGATGGATGGATGTTTGATGGATGGATGGATGGATGTTTGATGGATGGATGGATAAAGTGTGGACCTCAGTCAGTAAAGAATCCATATGTCTGGGTTCAGGAAGGCAGGATGTTTGATGATGGATGGATGATGTTTGATGGATGGATGGATGGATGGATGTGTGGATGTTTGATGGATGGATGGATGTATGGATGGATAAAGCGTGGACCTCAGTCAGTAAATAATCCATCTGTCTGGGTTCAGTAAGGCAGGATGTTTGATGGATGGATGGATGTTTGATGGATGGATATATGTTTGATGGATGGATGGATGTTTGATGGATGGATGGATGGATGTTTGATGGATGGATGGATGTTTGATAGATGGATGGATGGATAAAGCTTGGACCTCAGTCAGTAAAGAATCCATATGTCTGGGTTTAGGAAGGTAGGATGTTTGATGGATGATGGATGGATGGATGTTTGATGGATGGATGTTTGATGGATGGATGAATGCATGGATGGATGGATAAAGCGTGGACCTCAGTCAGTAAAGAATCCATATGTCTGGGTTCAGGAAGGCAGGATGTTTGATGATGGATGGATGATGTTTGATGGATGGATGGATGGATGTGTGGATGTTTGATGGATGGATGGATGTATGGATGGATAAAGCGTGGACCTCAGTCAGTAAATAATCCATCTGTCTGGGTTCAGTAAGGCAGGATGTTTGATGGATGGATGGATGTTTGATGGATGGATATATGTTTGATGGATGGATGGATGTTTGATGGATGGATGGATGGATGTTTGATGGATGGATGGATGTTTGATAGATGGATGGATGGATAAAGCTTGGACCTCAGTCAGTAAAGAATCCATATGTCTGGGTTTAGGAAGGTAGGATGTTTGATGGATGATGGATGGATGGATGTTTGATGGATGGATGTTTGATGGATGGATGAATGCATGGATGGATGGATAAAGCGTGGACCTCAGTCAGTAAAGAATCCATCTGTCTGTTTTCAGGAAGGCGGGATGTTTGACTCACCAAATACCAAATGACCTCTTGGACTAGCTGAAAACCTGTACATGTAAAAATATGAAAAAGTTAAAAAACAATTCTCAAGTTTATACAATACACTTATACAGTATTCTGTATTATTCAGTATTCAGTATTCCAACAACAGTATTCTTATACCTACATAAAACTGCAGTCAACGTGATGACGTAACGAGGCTGCAACGTGATGACGTGATGACGTAACGACGCAGTTCGTCCGTCTGCTCACTGCTCAGAGGTAAAAAAAAAAAAAAAGAGCAGAATTAGCAGAAAAATGACGTTGGAAACATTAAAACCCCTCTACCCTATTAACGCATGTTAAATTACAGCGTTAGTCACGCTGTTATTGTGACGTGACACGTTCACGGTAGTGACGCTAACGCGACGTGCGTTTAATTTTGTCTTCGTCGCGTTAAGACTCTAAATAACCACTAAAAACATCCACAAGTGATGCATATATAGTATCGCTGATTTATATAAATGTCTATAAAAGTTTTCAACAGCGTTGAAAGGTTGTCACGCTTCTGAAGTGAAGTTACGTTACATGCTAACGCTAGCCGCAGCTAGTTTGAGCTGCGTCTTTCTTCACGCACTCAAAACTCATGCACAGATACTTCCTAATTTATCTAAATGTTGATAAAGTTTTCTACAGTCTTCACAGTTTGTGACGCTGCGGTTAAAGTCACGTTACTACTGGATTAGGTTAACATTTCCTTGAGATGATGTCATCAAAAGCAACAAAAAATTTTTTTTAATTCTTACCTGAATGAAGTCAATACACTCTGACACTCTGTCCACCTACCGCTGCAAAATTTTATTTAAATCGCTCTCCAAAAATAATCTCCGCTCACCTACATGCACTCAACACACGACGCCATAACTCTGCACGTGTAAGCTCAAGGGGCTTTAACTTTTAAAAACTCGGTCACCTGAGGCCCCGCCCTGAGCCCCCGCCCACTACAGGGTCTCCACATCACGAGAGGAGGGGCGGCGTTGGAGTTTCGCGCGGTCTCCACATCACGAGAGGAGGGGCGTTGCAGTTTGGCGCCATGTGTGTCAGTGAGCCACACACACGGCTTCAATAAATGCAACCGATACACAAAAACATACACACCACACACAAATACCCTGGGAGGTGCGTAGCCAGCCAATTTTATAAATGTAAATAACTTTTTATTAAAACAATTTTAAGTGTTAAAGCACACTCCAACTCATCCAGGCAGCCTATTAGCCACAAGTTACGCTGATATTGATGAGAAAAAACAATGTTTACATATTAATATATTTGGATACAATCTGTGTTTTATCCAGACATTGGCAAAGGCTGGCTAATACCAAATGTCCCGATAATGTCGGTACGTAGTCTGGCGCATAGGCGGGCCAATACGCTTGCACCAACACACACACACACACACACACACACACACACACACACACACACACACACACACACACACACACACACACACTTCCTACACCAAACCAGGAGTACTGTCACCTCCTGGAGGGATTTGGTAACAGTCACAGGACAGTTCAGAGTCCACCCTGGTAGGATCTGCCGTCCGGAAGAGACGCCACTCCAGCCGACGCCTGTTCAGTTGAGCTGGACGTCAGTCGACCCAACTCAGCCCGTAGGACGCGTGACGCGGCCCGCCCCACGCCGTCCAGACAGCGAGCACCAATCCAGGACCAGTCGGCAGTGGATGGACGACCCAGATGGATGCAGAAACCAGTCGGGACAGCAGTAAACAAGCACCCAGGACAAATAGCCGACAGAAGGACGCCAAGGACAAACAGCAGGGAACTAAAACAATAAATATTTAACATTAAAATCTAAAAAAGTAAGAGAACAGACAGACAAAATAGCGCTTTACTCACCACCGAGCTCCACCTCTAGCAGGAGAGGGAAGCAGGAAGCTTGTCAGTGGTCGCGAGAACAATAGATCATCGTCCAATTACGCTAGCGAGTGACATAGCCAGCACGGATGACGTGTAATCACCCCTGGAGGCTGGTCCCGTTTTATACAGGAAGCCAGTCCCAGACCCACCAATCACATCACCTATGTGGTGCATTTAATGTCCGCAGGACATCTTACCACATTCACCCCCGCAAACTGAATCGACATCCCATCGATGACCCAGCTTGCCACCAGGGTCGAAACACAACGGACATGGCACTCCTAACCCCGAGAGCCACTCCGTAACCAGCGCCACAGTAGAGGTATGCTGATCTAGTTGGAGTGGCCCACGTGAATCCTGAGAATACCACTCCGCACCCAGGACCTGCACCACAGTAGAGGTACGCTGAACCCTTTAAAAATAAATAAATTACACGCTTAAAAACAGGTGAACCGCTGCTGTTTGTCCTTATCATACGCATACACATAATAAAAACAAAATCATTTTCCTGCTTGGACAGAATACAAAAATACAAACACAGTAGTAAAAGAGTCCCGTCTCACAACTGCAAAAAGACTACCAGCAACGCCAAATGTAGCCGGGTCGGGTGTGGTTAAAATTGAGTACCGAAGTTTAAAAAAGGTTTAAAAATACTATTTTAAATAAATAAAATTTGTTAAAATGATTGTACCTAAAAAGTTACCTTTAATAGCACGCAGGCCCGTTTGCAGAGGAGGTTGGGGACAAGTTTACGCACTGACACCAGTTAAATTGCACAATTATTTAATTAAATAAAACAAATCCTAAATTTAAAATATTTACAATTTAAAAAGGCAGTCAACTCCAATCAACATTTAAAAGTGCAATTATGGCAGTACATTTAAAGCTGGGAAATCACACACAAACATATACACATACATACACACTTCCTACACCAAACCAGGAGTACTGTCACCTTCTGGAGGGATTTGGTAACAGTCACAGGACAGTTCCGAGTCCACCCTGGTAGGATCTGCCGACCGGAAGAGACGCCACTCCAGCCGACGCCTGTTCAGTTGAGCTGGACGTCAGTCGACCCAACTCAACCCGCAGGACGCGTGACGCGGCCCGCCCCACGCCATCCAGACAGCGAGCACCAATCCAGGACCAGTCGGCAGTGGATGGACGACCCAGATGGATGCAGAAACCAGTCGGGACAGCAGTAAACGAACACCCAGGACAAATAGCCGACAGAAGGACGCCAAGGACAAATAGCAGGGAACTAAAGCAATAAATATTTAACATTAAAATCTAAAAAAGTAAGAGAACAGACAGACAAAATAGTGCTTTACTCACCACCGAGCTCCACCTCTAGCAGGAGAGGGAAGCAGGAAGCTTGTCAGTGGTCGCGAGAACAATAGATCATCGCCCAATTACGCTAGCGAGTGACATAGCCAGCACGGATGACGTGTAATTAGCCCTGGAGGCTGGTCCCGTTTTATACAGGAAGCCAGCCCCAGACCCACCAATCACATCACCTGTGTGGTGCATATAATGTCCGTAGGACATCTTACCACATTCACCCCCGCAAACTGAATCGACGTCCCATCGATAACCCAGCTTGCCACCAGGGTCGAAACACAACGGACATGGCACTCCTAACCCCGAGAGCCACTCCGTAACCAGCGCCACAGTAGAGGCATGCTGGTCTAGTTGGAGTGGCCCACGTGAATCCGGAGAATACCACTCCACACCCAGGACCTGCACCACAGTAGATGTACGCTGATCCCTATTAAAAAAATAAATTACAAGCTTAAAAACAGGTGAACCGCTGCTGTTTGTCCTTATCACACGCATACACATAATAAAAACAAAATCTTTTTCCTGCTTGGACAGAATACAAAAATACAAACATAGTAGTAAAAGAGTCCCGTCTCACAACTGCAAAAAGAATACCAGCAACGCCAAATGTAACCGGGTCGGGTGTGGTTAAAATTGAGTATAGAAGTTTAAAAAAGGTTTAAAAATACTATTTTAAATAAATAAAATTGGTTAAAATGATTGTACCTAAAAAGTTACCTTTAAAAGCACACAGGCCCGTTTGCAGAGGAGGTTTGGGACAAGTTTACACACTGACACCAGTTAAATTGCACAATTATTTAATTAAATAAATAAAATCCTAAATTTAAAATATTTACAATTAAAAAAGGCAGTCAACTCCCATCAACATTTAAAAGTGCAATTATGGTAGTACATTTAAAGCAGGGAAATCACACACAAACATATACAAATACACACACTTCCTACACCAAACCAGGAGTACTGTCACCACCTGGAGGGATTTGGTAACAGTCACAGGACAGTTCAGGGTCCACCCTGGTAGGATCTGCCGACCGGAAGAGACGCCACTCCAGCCGACGCCTGTTGTTACATGCCCTAGGCATATACTTTATTTTAGTCAGGACACAATATTGTTTAGAGGTTTTGAGCAGAGGCATGAGCTGTTTAGAGGCTGTAGGAGCCTAATTGACTGCACCTGGTGCTAATTAACCTGCTGGAGGTGGAGGTAGTTGCTCCCTCTCTCTATATTAGGTCCAAGCCACACAGCAGAAGGAGTTGAAGCAAGCAGAGGAGATCCATGTTGCATGAGGAGATCCATGCTGCATGAGGAGATCCATGCTGCATGAGGAGATCCATGCTACACGAGGAGATCCATGTTGCATGAGGAGATCCATGCTACATGAGGAGATCTATGCTCCCTGAGGAGATCCATGCTACATGAGGAGATCCATGCTGCATGAGGAGCTGAGGTCCCAGCAGCCCCAGAACCAGATGCAGATGAAGGAGCAGCTGATCCAAGCAACTGCAACAGTCTGGGAAGGAGCAGTCTGAAGGGACATCAGGCCTGATGAAGAAACAGCAGACCTGATGCAGGAGAAGCTGAACAGAGGTCTACAGCTGCAGCAGCAGTAGCAGCAGTGAGAGAGATGAAGCCGATGTTGAGAGATGAAGCCGATGTTGAGAGATGAAGCCGATGTTGAGAGACGATGCCGATGTTGAGAGATGAAGCCGATGTTATGAGATGAAGCCGATGTTGCAAACCTTGAGATGAAGCCGACGTGAGCTGGAACTGATGACCTGCTATAGTGTTGCAAGAAGAGGAAGCTAGATGACCTGCTGTCGTGTTGTGGGAGACTGGAGTGAGACATGCTGTCGTGAGAACCTGGGTGCTAAGGACCGGAGCTGTGAGTGACCTGCTGGACTTGAAGTTTTTTTTCTTATTAATCGTCCAGAAGCTGGATTGGAGAGGTCCAACATTTTCTTTAGAACTTCTTTTCTTTTTGAGGACACAGAGAGCCTAAAATAAACACTTTTTTGTTACCATCTTCTCTGTGTCTCGTGTCCCTGTATGGTATGTGCCTATGGGCCGTAACATATTATGGGCGCCTCGTCCGGGATTTGAACGAGACAGGAGCTACTTTTTTTTGTTTTTCATCATTTTTGGTGAAAATGATAATGGGGGCTCGTTGAACCTGTAGAGTGAGTTGTTTGGACTGTCCGATGGATTTTTGAAGATTTTTTGAAGATTTTTTTGAAGGTTTTTGTGTAATTTTGGACTTTGGTACTATTAGCTGGGAAAGTTTTTGTGTTTGTAGGCTGTAGAGAGTGTGCAGGTTTTATAGATGGATTATCAGGAGCGTTTGAGGAAGCTTAACGCTGAGCTCGGCAGGAGAGCTGCGTATGATAGACAGGTGATCTTGGAGCAGTTGAGGGAGAATAGACTAATTCTTGAGCTGGAGCAAGTTGCTTTAAGAGAAGAACAAATTCAACGTCAACTTGAACATCAAGTTTTTTTGAGAGAACAAGAGCTTAGACATCAGAGTATTCAAGCTGCTAAAAGGGAACTTCAAATTGCACAACTAAAACATCAAGCCACTCTGGTTAAGAAGAAAGGTCTTTTAAAGCAGGATGAATTTGATGACATTGATCTGAGTGACTGTTTTTTGTTTTTCTCTGAATCAGAACACGTCCCAGTGAGCAATGTAGCAGAGGAGCCGAGCCTGACTGTCCAAACTGCTCCTCTGTGTACCCTTTCAACCAATTCACAGGAGGTTGTGAGTGTGATGTTGGCTGTTGTGGAGCCTTTGGCTGGTTCAGCAGAAGGGAGTGGATGTTTGCTGTCTGTGGGAGATGATCTGTTGGAACCGTTTGTTGAACATGTTAACCATGATTGTGCATTTGACTCTCGATGCTTTGTCTGCAGGGTGCCTGATGACAGAGCTGGTGCAACCGACATGGTATTACTGTCAAGTGATAGATGTGGTAACACAGAGGTGAATGGTTTCCCTCTGGTTGTCATTATTGCAATACACCCTGATCTTCAGACTAGCATCATGGATCAGAATGTTGGTGAAAGTGCTGCTAAAAAGAGGCCTTGTGATGTGAGACCTGATAAGCAACGCCTTTTTGGGTTTCAGGTATTCTGAGGGCGACTGTTAGTTGTGTGTGTGTGATGTGTTTTTTTTTTTTGCTTTATTGTTAGTGTTGAGGGTGTAGGTGTTAAGATTTTTTGGTTTCATTTACATGGGTGATGAGCGTGGTGTAGTATGGCTGCATCTCCCATGTAATTTCTTATGTGGGGGGGGGTGTTACATGCCCTAGGCATATAATTTATTTTAGTCAGGACACAATATTGTGGGAAGAAAAAAGATGGCGGCTGAGTAGAGTGGACGTTTGTAGTCGGGCTCCTGCCAATACCTCCAAAAGGAGTATTTGGAGAGCTTGTACTCGCAGTTTTTAGCGCTGGATGTGCAGAGAGGAGCTCTGAAAAAGCTACGGAACTTGGACTGGAGCATGAGATCCAGAATTATGAATCTACAAGCCAACATGTCCGTGAGTTTTTGCCGAGAGTTAGCCTAGCGTAGCTACCGGGCTAATCAAAGCTAACCGAGCTGGGTCACAGTAACGTAACCGGGTGCCGTAGCTGCGGAGCTGCGGGCTTCGTTAACAAATAAACCGGAAAAATACGGTGGTTGTTACGAAGAAACGCGGGCCGGCACGCTGGAGGTGCTTTGTTGCAGCGAAAGAAAACAACAAAGCTGGGAGTGGTGGCTTCAGACTACAAGCTAACGCTAGCCATGTGCTGCTGATAAAAGCTAATGCGGAAAAACACCACGGAGTTGGGGACTGTTGCTACAGGCTGGCGTGAGAGCCGAAAGCCGTGAACGCCATCTCGGGTTTCGAGCTGATCCGAGAGCCACGAGTGGGCCGTGAACCGTGGACGCCACCTGGGGCTACGAGCTGATCCGAGCGCTGTGTGCCGTGGACGCCACCTGGGGCCTCGAGCTGATCTGAGCGCCGTGAGCCGTGGACACCACCTGGGGCTTCGAGCTGATCCGAGCGCCGTGAACCGTGGACGCCACCTGGGGCTACGAGCTGATCCAAGCGCCGTGTGCCGTGGACGCCACCTGGGGCTCGAGCTGATCCGAGCGCCGTGAGTCGTGGACACCACCTGGGGCTACGAGCTGATCCGAGCGCCGTGTGCCGTGGACGCCACCTGGGGCCTCGAGCTGATCTGAGCGCCGTGAGCCGTGGACACCACCTGGGGCTACGAGCTGATCCGAGCGCCGTGTGCCGTGGACGCCACCTGGGGCTTCAAGCTGAGCCGTGCGCCGTGGGCGAGCCAGGGGATTGCTGCAGGATGCTGAGACCGTGAGTACTGAACTAACTGCTGATCTGAAACAGAGCAACGATCGAGTTGCTGTTGGACGGGAAGCAAGCTGTTTACTGTTGGACATGAGCAGAGCAGCGAGCGAGTTGCTGCGGACGCGAGCAGAGCAGCGAACGAGTTGCTGCGGACGTGAGCAGATCGACGAGCGAGTTGCTATTGAACAGTGATTTGCTGTTGAACAATGATTTTCTGTATCCAGATCAGAAGAAGCAGGCGTGA
>JBBPBX010110240.1:0-10901 GCA_038048925.1 Garcialebias charrua | reverse complement strand
CCTCAGGGCAAGTACGCGCAAAAGTATTTTTTTACTACGCATACGCGATTCGCATACGCGATGCGCGGTGTCTGACCTAAACTTCCCCGGCTCCGGACTGTTTTGTATGTTACACAAATGAAATAAATTCCTCTTTTTTATCGCTGATCGGGCCTTTTCTTTTGTTTTTTTGCCTAAAGTCAAGTAACCGCTTCTTCCTCCGTTCACTCGATGAATGAAATGAATGAATTCAGGTCCTACCTGGGTGCGCGATGTTTTATATATTCCCTGGTGGGCTGTGGTGGGCTGTGGGCTGCAGGAAAAGCACTCCCTGTTATTATTTTTATTTCTGAGAGAACTTTTTATAACATATATAGTAGAAAGACCGTATCAGAACACCGCAGAAGTCTGAGCGAGCTGCTCACGATAGGTTTCACTTTGAGCTGACTGAAATCTGTCAATCATTTCAGTAGGCGTGTCAAAGTGACCAATCAGCGAGCTCAGTTGAGTCCTCTCCGTGGAGCGAAAAACTACCGGAAGTGACGATCGGAAGTGACGGTACGGAGGAAATGACGTAGAATTTGGAGCGAAAACACGAGAATCTACGCGAGAACATCAGCCGAGCTGTAGCAGAGGCTCCGTATACGCGCGTATACGGGCATATACGCGCGTATACGGAGTTCACACATCACTTCATCTCACATCATGCCTCTACAAACACCTGCAGGGTGGAGCTTCATCCTGTGACGTCACTAAGAGGGCGGAGTCAGCTTGTAGAAAGTTTTTTTAAACAAAAACTCTAAATAATCAGATGTTTTCTGTTAAATTAAGGTAAATTTTAACCGTTAATGTAAATATACCTGAGACATATTTTTACAATCCAATTTTCTTTCACCGTGATAGAAGTTAGAGAAACCAGACACGTTTCCTGATGTGTTACAGATGTGAACTAAAAGCTGACACCACTGAATTATGTTGTAAACTTTATATTTCTATTTCTCTAACAGAAATATCAAAAGCAATTCCTATCACAAAATGACAAAAATTGAATAACAAGCTGACTGAAGAGTTTAAGGTCACAACTTTATAATAAATGTTGTTCAGTCTGTTCCACTGAGGAAGATGAAGTTTCCTCCACTGTGGATGAACACATGAAGATGAATGTGTGTTTTCTTCCAAAGAGCTCCAGGTTGAACATTGTAGAGCTGAATCAACAACTTAATGATGACATGTTTCCATGAAGTCTTCTAGAAGCAGCATGAGTTCAACAAGTGTCAGGAAGGACAGAAACTACTTACTGGAGGACATCTGCTGATGGACAACCAGGAGGACCAGGACATCTGCTGATGGACAACCAGGAGGACCAGGACATCTGCTGATGGACAACCAGGAGGACCAGGACATCTGCTGATGGACAACCAGGAGGACCAGGACATCTGCTGATGGACAACCAGGAGGACCAGGACATCTGCTGATGGACAACCAGGAGGACCAGGACATCTGCTGATGGACAACCAGGAGGACCAGGACATCTGCTGATGGACAACCAGGAGGACCAGGACATCTTCAGGACCAGGACCGAAGCTGGATGACAGCAACACAGACTCTCAGTTTCTGGCAGCAGCAGAAAATAACAGTTTTATTTGTTTGATTGTGTCTTAGTGGACTGAAAGCAGGAGCTGGATGAAGCTCTGGTCATGATGCTGGTGAAGGACTCTCAGCCTTTTACTGTTGTGGACGATCCAGGCTTCAAAGAGTTTGTGGGGAAGCTTGACCCCACTCTGCCTTCCAGACAGGCTCTGAAGAAGATGCCATCCATCCATCCATCCATCCATTTTCGTCCGCTTATCCGGGGTCGGGTCGCGGGGGTAGCAGCCTAAGTAGGGAGGCCCAGACTTCCCTCTCCCCAGCCACTTGGAGCAGCTCCTCTGGGGGAATCCCAAGGCGTTCCCAGGCCAGCCGAGAAACATAGTCCCTCCAGCGCGTCCTGGGTCTTCCTCTGGGTCTCCTCCCGGTGGGACATGCCCGGAACACCTCACCAGGGAGGCGTCCAGGAGGCATCCTAACCAGATGCCCGAGCCACCTCAACTGGCTCCTCTCGATGTGGAGAAGCAGCGGCTCTACTCCGAGTCCCTCCCGGATGACTGAGCTTCTCACCCTATCTCTAAGGGAGAGTCCAGCCACCCTGCGGAGAAAACTCATTTCAGCCGCTTGTATCCGAGATCTCGTTCTTTCGGTCATAACCCAGAGCTCATGACCATAGATGAGGGTGGGAACGTAGATCGATCGGTAAATTGAGAGCTTTGCCTTTTGACTCAGCTCTCTCTTCACCACGACAGACCGGTACAGCGCCCGCTTCACTGCGGACGCTGCACCTATCCGCCTATCGATCTCACGCTCCAGTTTTCCCTCATTCGTGAACAAGATCCCGAGATACTTAAACTCCTCCACTTGGGGCAGGACCTCCTCCCCGACCCGGAGAGGGCATGCTACCCTTTTCCGGCTCAAGACCATGGCCTCGGATTTGGAGGAACTGATCCTCATCCCGGCTGCATCACATTCAGCTGCAAACCGCTCCAGCGAAAGCTGTAGATCACGAACTGATGAAGCCAATAGGACCACATCATCTGCAAAAAACAGAGAAGCGATTCTAAGGCCACCAAAACGGATCCTCTCAACACCTTGGCTGCGCCTAGAAATTCTGTCCATAAAAGTTATGAACAGAATCGGTGACAAAGGGCAACCTTGGCGGAGTCCAACTCTCACAGGGAACGAGCCTGACTTACTGCCAGCGATGCGGACCAAGCTCTGACACCGGTCGTACAGGGACCCAACAGCCCGTATCAAAGGGCCCGGTACCCCATACTCCCGGAGTACCCCCCACAGAAGCCCCCGA
Organism: Garcialebias charrua; assembly: GCA_038048925.1. Taxonomy (NCBI): domain Eukaryota; kingdom Metazoa; phylum Chordata; class Actinopteri; order Cyprinodontiformes; family Rivulidae; genus Garcialebias; species Garcialebias charrua. The sequence goes on along the minus strand of JBBPBX010110240.1, from coordinate 8,026 downwards.
GGGACGCGGTCGAATGCCTTTTCCAAGTCCACAAAGCACATGTAAACTGGTTGGGCAAACTCCCACGCACCCTCCAGGACCCTGTTGAGGGTGTAGAGCTGGTCTAGTGTTCCACGACCAGGACGAAAACCACACTGCTCCTCCTGAATCCGAGGTTCGACTATCCGACGGACCCTCCTCTCCAGAACCCCTGAATAGACCTTACCAGGGAGGCTTAAGAGTGTGATCCCCCTATAGTTGGAACACACCCTACGGTCCCCCTTTTTGAATAGGGGAACCACCACCCCAGTCTGCCAATCCAAGGGAACTGCCCCCGATGTCCACGCGATATTGCAGAGTCGCGTAAGCCAACACAACCCCACAACATCCAGAGCCCTAAGGAACTCAGGACGAATCTCATCCACCCCAGGAGCCTTGCCACCGCGGAGCTTTTTAACCACCTCGGCGACCTCAGCACCAGAGATTGGAGAGCCCGACCCAAAGTCCCCAGGCTCCGCTTCCTCAGTGGAAGACGTGCCAGTAGGATTGAGGAGGTCTTCGAAGTACTCCGCCCACCGACTCACAACATCCCGAGTTGAGGTCAACAGCACGCCATCCCCACCATAAATGGTGTTGGTCGCGTACCGCTTTCCCCCCCTGAGACGTCGGATGGTGGACCAGAATCGCCTCGAAGCCGTACGGAAGTCATTCTCCATGGCCTCTCCGAACTCCTCCCACGCCCGAGTTTTTGCCTCAGCAACCACCCGAGCCGCATGCCGCTTGGACTGCCGGTATCTATCTGCTGCTTCCGGGGTCCCACAGGCCAAAAAGGCCCAATAGGACTCCTTTTTCAGCCTGACAGCATCCCTCACCGCCGGTGTCCACCACCGGGTTCTAGGGTTGCCACCACGACAGGCACCAACAACCTTGCGGCCACAACTCTGATAAGCTGCCTCGACAATAGAGGCGCGGAACATGGCCCACTCGGGCTCAATGTCCCCCGCCTCCCTCGGAACGTGTTCAAAGCTCTCCCGGAGGTGGGAGTTAAAGCTCCGTCTTACGGGAGACTCTGCCAGACGTTCCCAGCAGACCCTCACAATACGTTTGGGTCTGCCAGGTCTGACCGGCATCCTCCCCCACCATCGGAGCCAACTCACCACCAGGTAGTGGTCAGTTGACAGCTCCGCCCCTCTCTTCACCCGAGTGTCCAGGACATGCGGCCGCAGATCAGATGAGACGACAACAAAGTCGATCATCGAACTGCGACCTAAGGTGTCCTGGTGCCAAGAGCACACATGGACACCCTTATGCCTGAACATGGTGTTTGTTATGGACAATCCATGACGAGCACAGAAGTCCAACAACAGAACACCGCTCGGGTTCAGATCAGGGGGGCCGTTCCTCCCAACCACACCCCTCCAGGTCTCACTGTCATTGCCCACGTGAGCGTTGAAGTCCCCCAGCAGAACAAGGGAGTCCCCAGGAGGCGCACCCTCCAATACCCCCTCCAAGGACTCCAAAAAGGGTGGGTAATCTGCGCTGCCGTTTGGTGCATAGGCACAAACAACAGTCAGAGCCCGTCCCCCCACACGTAGGCGAAGGGAGGCTACCCTCTCGTTCACCGGGGTGAACCCCAACGTACAGGCACCGAGATGGGGGGCAACCAGTATGCCCACTCCTGCTCGGCGCCTCTCACCGGGGGCAACTCCAGAGTGGAAGAGTGTCCAACCCCTCTCAAGGAAACTGGTTCCAGAGCCAGAGCCATGCGTTGAGGTGAGTCCGACTATTTCTAGCCGGAACCTCTCAACCTCACACACTAGCTCAGGCTCCTTCCCCACCAGAGAGGTGACATTCCATGTCCCAATGGCCAGCTTCTGTAGCCGAGGATCAGACCGCCAGGGTCCCCGCCCTCGGCCACCACCCATTCCACAATGCACCCGACCCCTTTGGCCCCTCTCACAGGTGGTGAGCCCATGGGAAGGGGGACCCACGTCTCCTCTTCGGGCTGTGCCCGGCCGAGCTCCATGGGTAAAAGCCCGGCCACCAGGCGCTCGCCAACGTGCCCCTCCTCCGGGCCTGGCTCCAGAGTGGGGCCCCGGTGACCCGCGTCCGGGCGAGGGAACATTGTTTCCATTTATTTTTCTCATCATAAGGGGTCTTGTGGGCTGCGCTTCGTCTGGTCCCTCACCTAGGACCTGTCTGCCTTGGGTGACCCTACTAGGGGCATGAAGCCCCTGACAGCATAGCTCCTAGGATCATTGGGACACTCATACCCCTCCACCACGGTAAGGTGGCAGCCCAGGGAGGGGCAGCCCAGGGAGGGGCCCAGGGAGGGGCCCTCCACCATCTTCTGAAGAAGATGGTGGAGGAGAAATATGAGGAGGAATAGACCAAAGCCAAGGCTCAACTGCTGAGCGTGGAGGGAGTGAGCCTGACCTCTGACCTCCATGAACATGGATGCTCATCTGGCAGTAACTTGTCATTGTGTCCTGGATAATATGAAGATGGCCACTTTACTTTTAGGAGTGCTGCCTTTCCCCCAAGACCACAGTGCTGAAAACATCACAGCTGCTCAGAGGTCTCTGATGGTGGAGTGGGGACTTGAGTTGAAGGTTCAATGCCTGGTGACTGATGCTGCTGCAAACATGGTCTCCACTGCACAAAAAACTAGCCATACAACATGTTTGCATTGCACATGCATTAAATTTGGTGGTTTAAAAAAAATCCCTGGATCAAATGCATGGCCTAGAAGATCTGTACACAAAGGCACGGAAAGTGGTGACTTATTTTAGATCGAGCACTAATGGAAAAGAAAAACTGAAACATGTGCAACAGCAAATGAACTGTGCGGTGATGAAGCTCATTCAGGAGGTGGACACGCGCTGGAACAGCACCTTTTTGATGCTGCAGTGATTGTACAACGAGAGGCAGACAGTCGGGGCAGCTCTGGCATCACTTAAGACAGATGTTCATCCTCTCTCCTGAGGAATATCAAACAATCTCAGCGTATCCAAGTGCTCTCCACATTCTATGATCTGATTTTACAGTCCAGAAAAGACCCAAAATGCTGCACGGAAACACGAGATGATCATTCACCTCAACCAGCAACAAACACACAAAATCCATCCTCCACAGACAGCTGTAAGTTGGTAACTATGAACACACACAGAAACTTGTCTGTGTTCACAGTGGCGGTTCTAGACCAGTTGTACTGGTGGGGCCTAGCTGGGGCCAGAGGTTTTGTCAGAGGGGCACGTTCATCTCGGAGAAAAAGACAGATTTGAAATCTTACTTGACTCATTTTTTTTAAAGCAGTGATTAACCACTGTAACCAAAGAAAATGGTTTAAAAATCAAATGAGAAAAATATAAAACATTTTACAGACAGTATTTGTATTGACTGAAGAAAATATATTAATAAGCAAATAAAATGATAATGAAAATAACTGTTAGGTGAAGTCTTGGTTCAGTTTCTCAGTCCAAAATTATATAACAACATTGGCTGCCCTACTATCACAGCAACTGTATTCTGCGATTTTGATGATTTCTGGCAAACCGATCAACAAATGAGTCAAGATTCAGATTTTGTGTTAGCAGGATTTAATTGTAACTAAGAAATTTATCCAACATTAATAAAACTTACCTCAAGTTGCCTTTTTGGACATGCATGAATATATTTGTAATATACACAGTACTTGTCTGTATGAAAGATGATTAATCTTCTCTTGGCGGTGCAAATTCTGCTAATACAAAACATGTAACTACTTAAAACTTTTAAGTAGTTACTTTCACCCAGTCTCTTTTTCATCACAAGCTTCCAAAAGCCAACAATTATGTTTGTATTCTGCATCTGTCTGTTAGCAAAATATCTAATAAACAACTGAACAGATTTTTATTAAACTTTCAAGAAATAATCACTGAATGGCTCTCTAAGACTGGTTGACTTTTAAAGTACATCCAATTCAAGATGGCTGCCACAGATAACTGAACTTAAACAACACAATATTCAGAGAGTCAGAGTCAGAGAGTCTTTATTGTCATTTGCACCGCATGTGGTACATGTGATGAAAACAAGATTATGTACACGGGGTCCCAGTTACATCCAACAACAAATGCAAGAGAAAAACAGTAATAACATCTAGGATTAACTAAGAAAAACATCAACTAGTAATACACTAAGCCCTAATGTAGTGGAAAAACATCATTATAAACAGCAGCACGAACATGAGTCTGTATGAGCAGATGGTCACAGATGAACACAGCAACAAGAAAACAGATCAGCATCAGCATGATGTGATATTTTGCAGTGTTTATTCTTATTATTTATTTATTCATGAGTCTAACAGCCTCAGGGTAGAAGCTGTTCCTCAGTCTAGTGGTTCTACATTTGATGCTCCTCAACCTCCGTCCTGAGGGGAGTGGGGCAAAGAGTGAGTGTGCTGGGTGAGTGAGGTCTTTCATGATGCAGGTGGCTCTTTTCCTGCTGGGTGAGTGAGGTCTTTCATGATGCAAGTGGCTCTTTTCCTGCATCTGGAGGTGTAAATGTCTGTGATGGTGGGGAGACTGACTCCAACAGACTTCTGTGCAGCCTTCACCACTCTCTGTAGAGCTTTCCTCTCTTCAACTGTGCAGCCTCCATGCCACACGTTGATGCTGGAGCACAGGATGCTCTCCACTGCACACCTGTAGAACGAGGTGAGGACTGGGCTTCTCAGACCAGCTCGTCTCAGCCGTCTGAGGAAGTAGAGTCTCTGATGACCTTTCTTGATCAGGCTGGTGGTGTTGTTGCTCCAGCTGAGGTTATCATTCATGTGTACACCCAAGTATTTGTAGCTGGAGACCACTTCCACTGCAGATCCACTTATGTTCAGTGGGGCATGGGTGTGTTTGTTCCTTCTGAAGTCCACAATCATCTCCTTTGTCTTCTTCACATTCATGTGAAGGTTATTCTCTTTGCACCAGCTCTCCAGGTGTTCCACCTCCTGTCTGTAGCTGGACTCATCATTGTTTGTGATGCATCCCACCACCGCTGTATCATCTGCAAACTTAACAATATGACAGCCTGGATGTGTGGCTGTACAATCATATGTGAGCAGAGTGAACAGAAGAGGGCTCAGCACACATCCTTGAGGAGAGCCAGTGCTGAGGGTTATGGTGGAGGAGGAGAAGTTGTGGATCTTCACGGACTGTGGTCTGTTTGTTAAGAAGTCTAGTACCCAGTTACAGATGGAGGGGCTTAGTCCAAGTGTGGATAGTTTGTCTATCAGAGTTTGGGGGATCATGGTGTTGAAGCAGATGTGAAGTCCACAAAGAGCATGCGCACGTATGAGTCCTTCTGATCCAGGTGGGTGAGAGCAGTGTGGACCACAGAGGAGATGGCGTCCTCTGTTGATCGGTTCTCGCGGTATGCATATTGATGAGGGTCCTCGTTGATGTTGACGGTTGTCTTGATGTGGGACATGACCAGTTTCTCAAAACATTTAGCGACTATCGGGGTGAGGGCCACTGGTCTATAGTCATTCAGACCAGTCACTGTGGAGCTCTTTGGGACTGGGATGATGGTGGCGGTCTTCAGGCAGGTGGGAACTGACTCCAGTGCAAGTGAGGTGGTGAAGATGTCAGCCAGCACCTCACAGAGCTGGTCCGCACATTCCTTCAGAACTTTCCCTGGGATGTTGTCTGGTCCGGTTGCTTTATGAGGGTTGATCCTTCTGAGACTGCCTCTCACTTCTGCTGCGGTCACTCTGAGATGCTCTTCATCTGGTGATGAGGTGAGTCTGGTGCTAGCTGGTCTGTTTGGATCTTCAAAACGTGCATAAAACTTATTGAGGGCATCAGGCAGAGATGGGTCCCTGGGGCATTGTTTGTTCTTGCCTTTGTAATCTGTTATGCATTTGATGCCCTTCCACATGCTCCGTGGGTCTTGTGAGGTGAACTGTCCCTCGATCCTCTGTGCATACGTCGCCTTGGCCTTCTTAATGCTTCTCAATATTGACTACAACTCAGTCAATTTGACAAAAAATTGAGATAAAATTTGGTGTGGTAGTAGCTGAGACTCATTCCCAAAGCACATTCAAAGGACTATTAGAATGCATAAGATCTTTCTTTAAAATTATAACGTTATTTGGAATCAATGGTGTCGGTCTGTTAGCAAAATATCTCATGACCCGCTGGACAGATTTTGAAAAAAAAATCTTTCAAGAAATAATAAACGAATGTTTCTTTACTGCTGATTAACTTTTGAATACAAGATGGCTGCAGCAGGCAACTGAAATAAGCCAACTAATAAATGGTTATAAATCAGTTAATTTTGTATCACCTACCCACCCAAAACTTATGATGTTTGTTTCATTATGTTCCCAACAATCTGTTAAAATATTTTTGGTTGGATGGTTTTCAGTGTGTCCCTGCAGATTGACCCAGTATGCAAGCATCAGAGGAGTAAAGGAGGCCATCTTTGTGAAAAGAAACCGTCCATCATTAATCAGAGGTGGAGGCCTCAGGGTTCAACTGTCCCCCTCTTACAATGCTGTTATTGCTAGTATCACTCAGCCCTCAGCGAATAGCAAACAACCAGGGTGCTAATGATCCATCGTCAGGCTGATGGTCCTCCTTGATCATGTGAGCAGCTGGTTTTGGCTGTCATCAGCCAACTGGTTGATCCACTGTGAGAGGGTGCTATTTATAAGACTGAGCTGAATACAGCTTCTCAGACTGAGGAAGTCTTTCGGACGAAAGACAAAACGTTTCTACAGTTTTTTTGCTTTGTTTTGTTTTCTTGAATGTCCAGAGGACCAGACTTAGCTTTTTTAGATTTTTCTACCTGGATTATTGAGCATGCATCAGGGTATTCCAAATCAAATGTTCCAAATTTTTTAACGGCATAGTAATCTTAGTGTAGTTAAACTTTTGACTTTGAATAAATAAAATTGCCTGAACAATTCTCATTCTTCTGGAATTTAGCAAATAGAAAAACGTTGGTAATCCTAATTGGCCTAAAATAGGTAAGGCTTATTCTGATTTCATGTCAGACAGTGTGAAAAAAGTGCATGTATCTTTTTAAATATTGTATGTAAACTTCTGGTTTCAACTGTAAGTGTGTCATATTCAATAGTGAGGTCTTGTATCAAACAAGAATCAGTAGAAAATTATTAATGGTGTAGTGATATGCCTCTGTCTTGACCTTCAAGTACACCTCTCCACATCTCTCTGAAACTCTAAGTGTTACACCTTCTTGAAGCCCTCAAGGAGACAAATGGACACTTATATTTTTTACAATTATTATGAATTAATGGACACTAATTAATCAGATTGAACTTTCTCTTTAATGTGTGTTAATTCAGAATTGATCTACAGTATATTTTTGTCATTTTTAATGATGATCTGTTACTTGCATGACTGTGACCTTCTGCTGGTTTTATTTCTGCAAGAGCAAGCAGACTCTGTCGCTAAGGCAGAAGTCAGGGTAAGAGCTGTTCTCTTCCTTCTCTTGTTTTGTCTTCAAGCTAGACTCAACAGGACAGTCCACCTGGTCGTTTATGTAAACAGTTTTCCTGTTGTCCGTCAAGAGTCTTTCTGCCTATGGAATTAAACTTCCATCTCTTATTTTGTTAATACCAGCCAGTAGTCATTTAGGAGGTGGGTCAGACCCCACCTCCCATATAAAGGGGCACTTCCTATTTGGAAGTTAGTGTTTGGAAGAGAACTAACTGACAACTTGCTTCTCTCCTCTGGAAAAGCTGGAGACGTTCCGGTCATATGCCAACTCGACCCACGTTTCAGCCAGGATCATAGTAAAGCCTTACTGTGATCCTTTCACTCATTTCTGAAAGAATTTGTTTTCTGAAGTTTTACTTTGAAAGTTCAGCCAGTAGCTGGTCCTGTTCCTGCCGGTGAAAGCGTGCTCCTGGCTCGTCTGATCTAGTCATACACGCACGAAGTCTACTGGACCTCAACGGGACAACACAGTCCGTTAGTGTCCACAAACTTCTCTGTCCTCACCTTCAAGGGACTATCGTCACCAGGTAAAGAGGCTTTGTTTGTATGCT
>JBBPBX010110239.1:0-10901 GCA_038048925.1 Garcialebias charrua | reverse complement strand
TCATCCTCCTAGACTTTTTTTTTATAAGTTGCTCTCAAAGGGGACAAGATAAAAAAAAAAAAAGACCTGGTTAGACAGCCTCCAAAAACCCTCCAAGGAAAACATCACCTGGTTGTCACATACCAGTGCCGTGGGGTTTGGAAATGGCCCCAGCTGAAAATCTTCCCCACATCAGTCCTTGACATCAAAGCCAGCAGAGATTTATGTTGATGTGCTGAGACGCGAGTACCCCAGGGAGTGAGAATGATAAACAAAGGAAATGAAAAATGATGTGGAGACCTGTAAAAAAAAAAAAAGATGATGAATTTATGTTTCCCGTGCTACCAGAAAATATAATTAGCTGCACAAATGTTGACACTTGGGCATGCATTTTATTTCTCTTTGGAGATTGAAAAGCTTGAATAAACATCAATATCCATAGAGTGAAGCCAAAAAAGTTTATTAAAAAGTTTTAGGCATGCATCCATCCATCCATTATCTTTACAGGCTTCTTCCTTCTCGGGTTGTGGGGGCACTAGTACCTATGCCCAGCTATCATTGTGCGAGATGTGTGGGACACCCTGGACATGTCTCCAGTCTATCACAGGAACGCATAGAGACAAACACCATTCTCACTATCACCTAGAGATGATTTAGAGTTACCAATCAGCCTAACATGCATGTCTTTGGTCTGTGGGAGGAAACCGGAATACCTGGAGAAAACCCACACATGCACGGTGAGAACATACAAACTCACAAAGGTCTGTGGCTGGGAGTGGATCCAGCAACCTTCTTCTCAACTGTAACAACTAACTTTACATATCTATCTAAACACTATGTAATAACTAACCTAAAGACAGAGTGGGCTGTAAAATTTTTGTACAACACCAAGTTCATCACATATCTTATCTTTGTAATGGTCGAAAACCAATATATATTTTATACTAATATCACACAAGACAGTAAAACAATGATAAACTGCAGATCCATCCATGATTTCTTTTTTTATCAGTGGTTTGAGACCAGACCCAGGAAGGAAACACAGACATCCCTTTTCCCTGTGAGACTCTCCAGCTCCCATTCCAAGCCACATAATCTTAATCTTCTCTCTAGAAAGTTATGGGTCTGTCTAAGATTGTCTTCTCTGTGGGGCGTGCCTACAAAATCTCTAGAGGGAAGCATCTATAACATCCTTTGTGATGTCCACCAGAATCATTGAGCTACTCACATTATGTCTAAAGCTAAGCCTGTCCACCATGCAGAGTATTCAGCTCGTTTCTGGGATCTTGTTATTTAGTTTCTGCTTCATAGATCATGACATCGATGAGGTTAGGAATTTAAATAAAAGCTTGAAAAGAAAAACTAACTACAGATTGTTTTCTAATTTTTTTCTGTGTGCGCTGTAGACCAAAACTGCCATAACAAACTTATTTGAATTTGTCCTCAATGTCCTTTATGTTTCTCTGGCCGTGCATATTAGATGACTGGTCCAGGAATCTTCTTTTCCTCTGTAACATCATATTCCCTTAATGGTAAAATGTGATGGAGGTAGACTTCAAATGGAAAACAAGAGGCTCCCCTGTGAAGAGAAGGCAATTATGTCGTCTGGCCCGATGTGTAACTTAATGCCAAGCTTTCAATACAGCACACATGACACAAAACAAAACAAACTGTCGGCTTCCCTTTCCATTTGTAATGACTTCAGTCCTGCAGCGCCGCAGCAGTCCTCTTGCACACAATCAAGTTCTTTTTCCCTTAAGGGCCGTGAAACGAAACAAAGAGTGAGAGCTAAAAAGAAAAGTATCACTGAGAGGAACAGAGTTATCTTGCCACAAACCCATGTTGTACCACAGTAGTTTCACGTCCAATCGTTCGGAGATTATTCTTTTAAAGTACACAGACCTCTATGTCAAAATATCCCTTGGGACATTGGTAACCTGAATTCAAGAAGAGGAGGGGCAGAATAATGGGGCTGAAGTGGGGCAGAATAATGAAGAGGACAATAAAATGTACGTACTCCTAACAGTGCCAGGTACACACAGGTTTGATTCCTCCCGTTATTTATCCAAATCAGAACGTCTTTCTAAAGAAACGGTTTTCTCATTAGCTTAAAGACCGTGTAAAGTGAATTTCAACATTTTCTTCAATAAACATTATAAATGTCGTAATTGTAATCTTGTAAATGAGTAAAAAGTCTCAAAATTGTAGCTCAATTAATTTTGGAGTTATAGATCAAACTGTGTATAAACACATTTCTCTTTCAGGATTTTTTAGGCGTGGTTTAAATGTGACCGCGTTTCGTCACGCGGTCACAAGCCCCACCCCCTGCAGCTCCAGCCGTTATAAATGCGTTCTTCGGTGGAGCCGTTCACTCGCTACCGACCGTCTCCCTCCAGTACTGGCGTGCTGCTGGAGCGACCACATGCCACCTGCACCTCCGCGCACCTCCGCCCCCTCCCCCCCCCCGCGCGGCGCGCGCGTGCGTGTGTGTGGCGATCAGACCCCGCATGCATGTGACCGGGTCGCGCGCGCGCGTGTGTGTGTGTGGCGATCAGACCCCGCATGCGATGTGACCGGTTCGGACCGCGAGTCCGCTCATCTTCTAAAATAGCGCTGATTATAACAGCGGAGTTATGTGTCCTCAACTTTAAAAACATAACCAGAGTTGTTAGTGCACTAAAAACAGCGTAACTCTTGGAAAAAGGAGCTGCTGGAAGCCAGAACTCAGATAAAAACAGAGCAGGTGGATCTCTGCTTCCCCCGTATGCCTCCCCACACAGCTCAGCTCTGAAGGGGGCTGGACATGGCGCAGTACTGCGCTGAAACCACGCCCACGTGCGACACGCCCCCAGCGTTCTAGAGCAAGGCAAAATCATGTATTTTCATGATTTTTGACACTTAATTTTATAAGGAAAACAATGTTTTTAATCAGTCAGATTTATATGGGTGATTAATAACACATATTTATGCCATGTGACAAACTAAAAACACAAATTTAATTTCACTTTACACGGTCTTTAAATGAAGTCTTCACATCTGAATTCAAACATTTTCAGAAAGTTCCGTTCCGAAATAGGGAAAGCTACGGTAAGTGGTGGATTAATTGAAAAAAAAAAGAAAAAAAAGGGAGGGGCTGGGGGATAGATTAATAAACCTGACTGCAAAAAGCAATTTTCCCAAATTTCATCCTGCTATCTGTTTTACATTATTTCCCCTGGGTATCCTACATCGAACAGACATACAGCCCTGCACAAATAATCAATTAAGCCTGGAGATTTGCAGGGATTCAGCAGCTGCTTTGTGTGAAGCCTTCAGCCACTTTTCATTGGATTTTTTCTTTCTTGATAAAAAGCTGAGTAGAACACAGGCTTTTGTTGATGACAAAGTTGAAGCGTGGGGCGAAACATTGAATCACTTGATTTTTTTTTTAATGGCTATTTTCTTGAGACTTTGAATTTGACAAACTGTTTACCAGTGACTATACAAATACAGTAATAGCATTCCAAAGGGAAAAAAAGTGTCATCAAAAATTAATTGACAACCACTGCCTACAATTCACACATCTTTGAAACACAGAAATGATCTAATTATTAACACACAATTGGGAATTGACAGGGCGGGCCATAACAAGGGAAAGGGTGGTAAATTAAAGCCGAAAAAGATGTCACTGGGAGATTCACTACGCAATTCTTTATATCTCCTACTGTTACAGCCATTTGTGTTTCAAGTTGATAACCTGCCATCTACTCAAAAGTTAATCATCCAAACGAGTCCTCATGTCATGAAGCAACAACAACACAAACTTTTTTTTCTGTTGGGAGATGCCAAGTACTTTTCAGATCATAGCAGAGCCCCAGATGTGGCTTGTATACCAGTGCCAGCTGCTTCAATCTCCAGAGACCAGATGCTTGAGCTGAGTTTCCAAACAGATGTCCCACCCCACTACTGCCTACTCTCTCCATTGTCTCCCCATGCCGGGCCTGTCATTGCTGTCATCAGCTTGAGTTCAAACTACCTAATGGGAGAAGGAGGTGACGAGAAGGTGGAAGGGAGTGTATGTGTGTGTGTGCTTGTTTAAGTTACTTTGTGAAGACCATATGTGAACACATACTACATCATGAGGACCAACTGAGGACCAAAGCCCGGTCCCCATAAGGTTCAAATGTTAGGGGTTAGGTTTAGGACTAAGGTGTGAATTGAGGATGGATTAGGTTTCGGGTTAGGTATGTACTGTGATGGTTAGGTTTAGGGTAAGGGTCAGGGTTAGGCTATAGAAACGAATGAAAAATGAATAGGTCATTGCAAGTCCCCGCAAAGATAGCAAGACAAACTTCTGTGTGTGTGTGTTTGTTTAATCATGTTTGGGTAAATGGTAAATGGAGCTTACTTATATAGTGCTTTCCAGCCCCCTTTGAGAGGCCCCAAAGCGCTTCACAGTACCAGCCATCCACCCATTCATACACACATTCATACACCGGTAGCGGTAGACTGCCTTGCAAGGCGCTGCCTGTCCTACCGGGAGCAACTCGGGGTTAAGTGTCTTGCCCAGGGACACAACGAGGTATGCCGTGACCAGGGATCGAACCCGAGACCTTCTGGCCCTGAGCCGGCTGCCCTGCCTCTACGCCATCTCGGCCCCGGGGAACCAATGCCTGACAGTACACTCACAAGGCATTTTCGCACTGCACAGCCCTCAACGGCCCAGCCTGGCCCCACCCGGCTTCTAACCCGGGTTCGTCATTTTCGCATTTGCCTTTTCGGCCGGCCGTCAGCCCTCATTTTGGAACCCGCCCGACGGTGGTTCTTCTGATCGGGCCGAGCTCCCGGGCCCAGTTCGACGTCATGACGTCACATCATTTGTTTGCAGCAGGGGCGGGACTGCTGCTTGGACCAGAGAACCGAGGGAGCGAACACGGAAGGATGTCACATGTTTAACACGGTAAAAACAATTATTTGTTTTTAAAATTATAGCAAAGATGTGTCTTAAGCTGAACGTGTCATTAATAAATTTACGTAATGCTCACAACTGCAGGATTTAAAAAACTAGGATCGCCACGAGCACGCGCGCGGGAGGCTTTATGTCGTTAAAATGTAGCTCAATGAACGCTTAAAAAAATATATTTCATAGCTGACTTTACAGCACAAGGGTTCCTGAGCTTAACCGATTCCTTAATAAATTCACGTAGTAGTCTAATCAGCTGGATTTAACAAAGTAGGTCATCACGTGCACGCGCGCGGATGGGGTCGGGTTTATGTCTTTAAAATGTAGCTAAATAAACACTTTAAAAATATATTTCATAGCTGACTTTATACTACGAGGGTTCCTGAGGTTAACCATTCCTTAATAAATTCACGTAGTGGTCAAATCTGCTGCATTTAAATTGATTCGCTTTGACTTTTTCCAAACCTGTTGCATGCGCTACGAAAATAATTATAAACAATCGAATTTTAATTCAAATAACTCCAACAGCTTACAGTTAGTACATGAACATCTTGTGATTACATTCTGTTAGTTAAAAAAAATCTGCAGTGTTGTTTTTGATGTATTTTCATTTATATGCCAAAAAAAAGAGGAAAAAAAAAAAAGCTAGCCTGCATACATTTCTGTCTATAAATTTTTTTGAATTTTAATTCAAATAACTCCAACAGGTTACAGTTTGTACATGAACATCTTGTGATTACATTCTGTTAGTTTAAAAAACTATCTGCGGTGTGGTTTATGAACTATTTGATGATATGAGTAACAAAGTACTAGGAGAAAAAAAAAGAAGATAGCCTCCACAAACTTATGTCAATAAAAAAATCGAATTTGATTTTATTATTTGAAAACAGTATCTAGATTGAATTAACCACGTTTTTTTATTTTTTTTTTACAGTGACGAGAAAGGAGTCACCAGAATTTATCAACTTGTCTTCTGGAGGAAGCCCGTGAGACAACGGGAAAAAAAGCATTTAGGTGGATGCAGTATTTTTATTTTTGTGCTTTTTTCACTTCTTAATTTTCCTAATAAACATTTTTTTTCTTAAGTGGTGTCATTGAACAATAATTTCCTAAACATATTTTACAATGTAAAGTGTGTACAGTATAGTGTTTGTTTAAAAACATACTGGAAGTTAAGAATATTTTCCATTTGCATTTGATCAAAAAAGGCGTTCAATACAGGATCAACTGTATTGAACGCCTTTTTTGATTTTATCATGTCCTGGACGACTGAGAATCTTCACCAGCATTTGCATTTGACCTTTATTATTATATTACAGGGCCAATTAAAACCTAATTAATTCCTAATCTGTAGCTTACTGTAAAAATAGTGAACAAACAAAATGACGTCATATCCTTATTTGCGCTTTTCGGTAAGAACTCCCCACCCACTTCAAGGCCGGCTCTCCGCACAATGCAAAACGAGCGGGGCCGGGCCCTGGCTCAGGGCCAGCCCGGGCCGGGCAGGGCTGCGCAGTACAAAAACAGCTACAGTGTGGGGACCAAAATCTTTGTGGGTACCAAAATCCTGATCCCCACAAAGATAATACTAAAATCAATGAAAATAAGGTAATTTGAAAGCCCTGTCAATTTTTTAGAGATGTCCCCAGAATTGATATAAACAGATATCGATATTTCACTATAAAAATGTTTAACCTGTTATGTTTGGTATCATTTTGTTCACCACAACCTCATGTGAGAATTTCCAATTGTATTTTCCTTTTGACCTACTGAATTTACACTATAGGCCTAAATTCACACAAAAAAGCCAAACATTTAATCAAATCAATTTTACAACTTAGAATGCAAAACTGTAAATCTAACACATGTTTATCTAACAAGCTTTTATAACATTATTTACATTAAAATGCCCACAATATTGCTGCCATTTATTTTAACAAAACAATGAGGTGTCCTAATAAAATAATTTTACATTCAAGAAAAGCAGTTTCTGATCAAATTATGGCAGAGGGGCACATAGCAGTGCAGATTTTAAACCTGATGATGTAGCCACTGCTCCAGTCAGCCAACACAAAAGATGTACAGTATTACCTATTTTTTAAGCTTATTTTTTGTATATTGAATCATTCTGGTTTCTGCACTGGTGTCCACAGTTCTTTTATCCACAGGCACCTTTCTCTGGTGTTAACAGGTCAGGCAAGCACTGAGGGCACCTTCATAAAGAGGCCTGACTCAAAACAATTTGTCATAACCTGCTGTTCCCTTGTTTGTTGTTGTTGTTTGTTTTCAATGTCTTGATTAGAATCACATTGGTTATTGTTAAAAACAGACATTTGAATTTGATGCTTGTCATTATTTTGGGTGGAAGAGGGACAGACAAAATGTGGTTTTGTTTCCAGTAATTCTAGATACTTGACAGCAACCCTGTGACATAAATCAGGAGACCCAAACATATGTGCAAATCTTCCATGTCTATGGAAGTCTGTATTTTTTCCTGATTCTTTATATTTTACTGCCTTCTGAGGGGGACGAGTCTAGCTGAACCTCTGGTTTTCTCCGTGACTGGAACCTTTTTACCCCTGGGGCAACATCATGCTTTGGATGTTTTTTTGCTTGATTTGAATGCATAAGTAATAAAAAGGCTTTTGCAGAACTTAAAGACCAGCTAAAAAGCCAGGAAGGAACTAAAACATGAAGGGCAGTGGCTCACGGGGGTCATGTGGGTCACTGCTGCCCTTATCTAGCAATCACTGTGTGAGAGGGGTACACACTGGACATGTTGCAAGTTTTTATTTTTTTATTTTATTCATTTCATTTAAAAACATACACATACATACAATACAATTAAAAAATGTAAATAAAATAAAATGAAAGGTGGCAGAAGAAGAACTGGTCTTATGAAAACTGCCCCTTTTTATATAATTCCGATGTAAATCAAAATATTTTTACAAAATTTAAATTAAAATGTAATACACATAGGCAATAACAATCAGCTAAATTAAAAACATAAAAACTCAAACATCTAAATCAAACCAGACAACAACCGAAGTAGATTTATATTAACGATTTCCATATTCTTTCAAGAAACTCGTCTTCGTCTTTGCAGTATTAGCAGAAACCGTACAACTGTAAACATTAGCAGTACTGTTAACAGCAAGACTAGCATTACCAGAATTATCATTCATAGACTCGATATCAGCAATAAAAAGTATACATTAGAAAAAGCAATATTACTAGCAAAAATATAACATTTGTAGATCTAGCTTTTGTAGTTTTAACATTACAAATTGTTATAATTATTAGTAGTAGTAGTAGTACTAGAGGTAATAGTAGTAGTGGTAGTATTAGTAGTAGTTGTGTTAACAGAATAAGTAATAGTGGAATAAATATTAGGTAAATGGGCGTTAGTAAAATCAGTACAATATTAAGAAAACATTAGCATTAGCAAAAAAAAGCTTTAGTAACACTGGCAATAACAAAATTAACATTAGTAGCCTTGCCTAAACAATATTGCAATTAGCTTTAGTGTCAGTAACCAAGCTAGGTTTTAAAAAGAACAAATATTTTAAAGACGTGAAAAGAACATTTCTTTTCAATTAGAAAAATGGCTGATGGCTGTAATGTTTCTTTAAAAATGTTTTCCACCATGCAGAATGAAACATGCAAATGTGGTCCAGATAATCAACTAAAAAGGCACAAAATAAACTATTGCTTATAGACTACCTACAAATTTAATTCTCACTGCAATCATCTGATGAACATTGTCAGCTACTGTATACTTTGGCCTTGGCTGCATTCAGACTATCCGTTAGGTCAAAAGCCAAATGTACAAGATGGCAACACCCCCCCTGATGCAGCAGCTTGGCACTATCCACATAGCATTACTATTAATTGGATTTACAAAAGAAGGGTAATTCTACAGTTAAGTTTGTACTATAGGCCCATTGAGAGATTAAAGAAAGTACTTGCTCAAAATACCATATTATGAATAGGTGACAATTGGAGAAGAGACAAAGGACACAAGAAAGAAAGCAGAAGCAGGAAAAGTGTGGTGGAATCAAGGCCAGGTTAAGTATCGTCCCACACAAACCTGCAGTTTCAAGTACATTCAGGCAAATCTAACAAGGTTGAGTCAGATTCCTGGATCAAGCAATAACTTTGAAAGAGATGTAATTTTGGCTCAGTTACAATTTAGAACATGTTTGTATTTTGTCAGAGTTGGCAAACCACAGTTTTATTCTGTTTAAGGACTTTCAGAATCATCCTTCAGCAATAGCTTCAATGAAAAATAAGGTATTGTAAATTGAATAGCAAATGTAACATTTTAAACTTCACTTGTCCACCCTAGACACATGGTGGAAATAATAGCAAATTAGATTATGGTAAATGGTAAATGGAGCTTACTTATATAGCGCTTTCCAGCCCCCTATGAAGGGCCCCAAAGTGCTTCACAGTACCAGCCATCCACCCAATCATACACACATTCATACTAGCAGTGGTCTGCCATGCAAGGCGCCAGCCAGTCCTACCGGGAGCAACTCGGGGTTAAGTGTCTTGCCCAGGGACACAACGAGGTATGCCGTGACCGGGGATTGAACCTGGGACTTTCCGGTCCTGAGCCGGCTGCCCTGCCTCTACAACATCTCGGAATATGTTCAATCAGGTCATCTAGAAAGTAGTTTTTTTTTTTGCTGAGACGTTTTGTCCTTCATCCAAAATACTTCTTCAGTCCGATGAGCCACAAACAAACTGGAGTCTCACAGGCACCAACTCCCATAATAACAACAACAAAAAAACGTTTGCTGGCGATAAGATGGATTCTGGGACCTGCCCTCTACCCATCAACTCCTCAAAGGCAGCCATACCAAAATAGTTCAAAACGCAAAAGTTAATGCTCAATAGTCCAGGTATGTCCAGATGACCTGACTGAACATTGTTGGATTTGTACCTGGATTATTGAGCATGAACTTTGGCGAATAGCAAATTAGCTATTGGCAAACATTTTGCACTTCTGCTAACTGTGCTGAATCACCATGCACACTAGTGGTTACTTAAAGAAAAACAAACTAGCACAAATTGCAGCAGAACAATCTGTGTACATCTGCTCAGATTGCAGCTGGGAAGGACTAGGTAAGGATGTATCCATCTGTGCAAACTTTGGGATGGGAGAGGGACACAAACACTAAGCACTACTATGTGGATCCCACCAACCAGTTGGGTCTAAACACACTTGTCAAGTCTAGAAAATTGTTGGGACCACCTTGGATGGTACATAGTGGTCCCATTTGTTGTTTACTGTGAGACTCCAACTTACTACCTCAGATTTGTACCTTGAATGAAGAGAGGCATTACGTGTGAACTGATTTTGCACTTGATTACTCATCACAGAGAAAGAGAGACAGAAAGAGAGAGAGACAGAGAGAGCGAGAGAGAGACAGAGAGAGACAAAGACAGAGAGAGAGAGACAGAGAGAGACAGAGACAGAGATACCTTTTCTGTGGTCCTTTAGGGAAAAAACTGGCAGTGACAGAAACACTTCTGGCTATTCTCCCATGAGGAACAACACCAGACAAACTTTGGAAAAATAAATAAATAAATAAATAAATAAATAAATAACTGAATAGTCTCGGACAATCCATCGTCAAACAATCTTTTGCTTGTGTGGTTGTGTATTCTTTGTTATTGCCTTTTAAACACTTGTGTAGTGAGATTAAGCTTTTTGTTCTACTTCCAGTATGAGTTAGAGACATCAAACAAGCCTTGTACTTCATTGGCACTACTAGTGCATAGTGCTGGAATATATGATTTTATGAAATATTAAACAAACATGAACCATTTGAGCAAGCTTCAGAGCAATCAAGCAGCACCAAGAACAAACAATCTTGGCAGTCTCCGCTGTATTACAAATACAGTACCGTACATATGTCAAGTGGAATCTGATTGTAAAGCGCTTTCTCAGATTGGCTCATAGTTTTGTCTC